>JBANCZ010000590.1:0-32738 GCA_037040025.1 Sphaerogastrella javana
ATCTATGTGTTTTGTGGTGTGGCTATATAGTTTCTATTCGGTATGCTGTTCCCGAGATAATCTTTGGTTTATGATTCTTATCTCTATACAGTGTACTCTTCTTTATACAGTATACATGAGTGTATATGGAATATATGAGTAGGAGCTGTTTGTGCCATAATAACAAGGTACCGGAATGAGCCAAAGGTTTGGCGAAATATTTAAAAAATTAATGCAAAGTTTAGTTTTTTTTTTTTAAATTCTTTTGAGCTCCTTTGGGGTATTCAGTTTCTTGTAAAAATTGAAAGGGATAAAGCCCTTGGGGCGCTTGAAAGGCCATCCCCCTTAAACATTTCGCATTCGCTTGGACTTTTAGGCGCATATTTTTTGTTGAGAACTTTTTAATTCTTTGAGCGCACGACTGGGCGTGGGCGTGGGCACGTCTCTCGTCCTTTGTTGGGGATAAGTTTGTTCATTTCTTTTTTTTTTTTTGTTGTTTTTATGCCGGGTACGCAGTTTACATAACAGATGTGACCAGCATAATTAGAAATGGTCCGAGTGACCCAAAAAAAAAATTATCACTCCCATGAGCAAAAAAATGCCAGTACTTAGGAATCTGCTCCTTGTTGGGCTCTCTCTCTCGCTGGATGCTGGACACTGGTCAGTGTTAACTTTATGAATGCTTCGATTGCATTAATATTGCACAGCATTGCTCCATAGTTAAAATACTCTAGGGTATTACCTTTACCTTTGGTTGCAGTCTCCATATAGTTATACCATTTGGAAGATTCATCATAAATTTCTAGCCAACTGTAAATCCTTATATAGTAAACCCAATATATTGTCCTCCCAATTTTACTGTCTCTGTTCTCACCGAATGCTTTTGCATAAACTCCATCGGATAAGGAATCAGTGTAAAGAAATCTCTTTAGAGACTCTGAATCAGAGTCCAAAGGGCTTTCAGGGTAACAATAATAGCCACCGGCTGGTGGAACTGTTTTATCTGATAAACTAGAAATCAGAGATGCCAACTTTTGTCCAAGAAATAGGATAAAGAGGAAGAAAAACGGCGAAATTGGGCTAAATCACTTTGTTTTATGCATATTCTGGCATGCAATCTTTATAATCTAGCTCATGTAGCAATAAATCCCCAAAGTTTTGTTATTAATTATATTTAAGAACTCTCTTACTTTCATATATTGTACTTGAAATCGGGTAACTTAATAATTCAATTAAAAATTACCGATTTCCAGCTAAATATGTCGAAAATTGAATAGATCTGTCCATAAAAAGGCTAAATTCGCAGCACTGATTCGTGTAAGTGTGTATGTGTGCAACAAAAAGAAGCGAACATGGACATAAATGAGGGCGTTAACGGAGACGCCGCTAAAGAAATAGAAGCTCAAACACAAGCGCAAAGAGATGAAGAAGAAAAATAAGTAGGAGTAGGAGATGGAGATGGAGGAATAGGAGTAGGAGTAGGAGGAAATGAAAAAGAAGAGAAGTAGTAGTAGGTGATGGAGATGTAGAAATTGAAGTAGGAGATGGAGAATATGAACAAGTAGTATTGGTAGTATTAGAAAGAGGATGAGAAGATGAAGGAGAAGAAGCAACTGACAAAGATAAGCCTAGAGAGCCAAACGTTTATAAATTGGTCGCAAGTTTGGAATCGAACAATGCTATAATAATGCTAACAGAGGTGGGAGTAAGTAGACAGAGAAAGAGAGAAGAAGAAGAAGAGAGAGAGAGAGAGAGTGTTTGAGGCTGTAATCGGCATAGACACCAATTGAGATGTCAGGCGGCAAAAGCCGAAAGAAGAGAAATGTGTAGAAATATTTTCAAATTTGAGCGCAATGCAACGCAACGAACCAAAAAGCTGCCGATTCCATACGATTCTATATAATATATACTATAGTATAAGGCAGCGCGTGTAATTTAATATGCATAAATCGATACATTTGCCAGCCTCCCCCTCAGGCCGCTCGTAACACTCGTTCCACTCATTCCACACCATTTACATACAATCCACACATACAATGACTCCCCATCCACATGTATCACTATCCCACTCACGCTCATTTTCCCAATCTCTCTCTCTCTCTCTCCCTCTCGCTCGTTCACACTATGTGAACCGCGCGCAATGGCGTGCTTCAGACGCATTGTGCTGTTTGTATTCTATTTTGAGCGCAAAATTGTTATTTGTTTTTATATATTCCTCCTTCCACACACATGCACATACACAACACACACACACACACGCATACTCACACAGGCACAGCCACATCTAAGTGTGTAAGTTAACTTCGATTCGCCTTCAGTCGCTCATGTGTTAGTGTGTGCATGCATGTGTGTGTATGTGTGTGCGTTTGCGTGTGTGTGTATGTGCTAACGCTGAGAAGAATACAATTGCAAGTTAGGTTTGTATGCATGTGCGTGTGTGTGTCTTGTGTGTGTTTGTGTGCGTTGTGGGTCCTATTCGCTTGCTCTTTGCATATGTAGAATTTATGTTTTGTCATACAGTTAACATATTCCACAGATAAGCAACTCTGCCGCCACATGGCGCGCTTTGTTGTTTGTATTGCAAATAATTTGAAAAGTCATTTGATTCAATTTGAATCATACTTGCGAGTATTGAAGGACTGAAACACTGAATGAATGAATGACTAAAGAGCACTCACTATGGCAATCGCTCTCTCTCTCTCCCTCTCTCTATCATTCGCTCTCTATCTTTCTCTAGGATTCCCAATCGGAATTCTGTTTGAGTATTTTACAATAAGTTCTAGCTAGAACCGGAAGCATTGAAATTCGACCGTCAGACAGACAGTGGGACAATGGGACAATGGGACATCGGGAGAGCGGGATATCGGCACTGGATAAACGCATAACACTGTGAACCGGTTAGACGACATATTGATTTCCTTGATAAATACTTAATAAAAGTCCACTTAAGTGCCGGGTCTCAAGTGCTCCGTTTTAACTTGTTTTCAATACGAATCCTTCTCACTGAACATTTTTGCTACAGCCTTCGGAGAGTATCGTATGAGTAAGAAGGGTAGCCCCAGCCATTAGGAAAAACAATTTGTAAAAACAATAAACTTACTCTAAGAAATGATCAAATTTCTCAGGTTGTACGGATTATTGAAAACGTTTGAATACGGAAAAGTTAGGAATAGATTTTACCACTTGAAACATTGTCATTTAATAGATTTATTTAATTAGTTTTACTAGCTAATGAAGTATGTAAACGGTGTATAGATTAACATTGTTACTTTGACAACAGCTGGATACCTTTCAGCTAGTTTACTTACCCAACTGAAGTAGTTAAACAAGTCGTATCTGTCATGACAAAGACAATGGAAATTGGCTTTAGCTATCCTGGTTGGTAATCGAGGTAAACCCCAAACCACTTTATTTGACCGAATTGCAGCTGAGAGTACCTTTTTTGCAGCCCTTGCATTTGTTGGTCGTTTTGTTGTTGTCCTTTTAGGTCGTTTCTGATTGTTTTTGTTGCCTTTGTTATTGAACTCGTGCAGTTGCCACAAATTTGAGTCATTAACAATGCAAAGAACCCTATTGAACGGACACTGGGGCCTCGAGAGTTGGCGCTGTGCTTGCACCGGAACTTGCCACTTAGATGTATCCTTGGGTCGAGCGAGACGGACAGAGAAAGAGAGAGAAAGAGAGAGAAAGAGAGAGAGAGAGAGAGAGACAGAGGGAGAGAGTGAGATAGAGTTGTCGTTTTAAAATCCCATTTATGCACACTTACAATACAACTTGTGTGTAAATTTCGGGGGCTAACTTTTGTGTTTTTGGTTCTCTTTTTTTTTGGATTTTGTGTTGCTTGGTTTGTTTGTAAAAAATATTGACACGCAAAGTTTGTGCAATCAGCAAACAAATTACTTCATCAATTTTACAAAACAACAGAAATTTAAGATCTTTTAAAAAGTTTTGCTACCACGCAACCAAGCTCTGGCCCACTATTCATCTCCATTCACTCCTCCTGCCGTTACGTACGGTCGTACGGGGTGCAGACCCGCAAATACGGAAGTAAACGAAAGAAGGGCAAACCGTTTCCATTTCCAGGCTTACGCCCAAGGCCTGGACACAAGCTGAATGCTGGATGGGATGGTGCATGCACGATGCTGGATGCTGGATGCTGGCTTGCTCAAAACTTGGCTCCGCTCATTGTTGTCAGTCGAAAGTTGTGCGGACTGGTTCACCGTCACACTCCGAGTACATCGGGGGTCGCGTAAGATGTTGGCTGGTATGGGAGTATAGGGTAAGGAGCAGGAGCAGGAGCAGGAGCAGGAGCAAGCGCAACAAAAGCCAGCTGTACGAAAGTTTGCAACAAATTGCTTATGTTGTGACACACATTCACAACCATACCAAAGTCTGTGTGTAGGCATACACAGATCTACATATATACATGGGTACATACGGATACAAACAGCGGACCTTGTAGGCGTGCTTGGTGCTCGGAGTAGAGTTCAGGCATGCGCTGGAACTTGTTAATTTTGACCAGCTGTCCCAGCAGTAAAGCAACGACAGCCACAGACACAGCCATGGCCATAGCCATAGCCATAGCCATAGCCAGAGCTATGGCTACGTTTACAGTGAAAGCGAGTCCGGGACAAGAACTTCATAGTGGGTGGACGATGACGACGACGACGACGACGACGACGACGAAACTGTTTGTCGGCTGGTCGAACGCTTGGCTGCTCGTTTGCCTGTCTTACAAATGAGGCCAACCAAATGGCTAGCGACACTCCCTCTCTCTCTCTCTCTCTCTCTTTTTCTCTGACTCTCGCTGTGTGTACCTCCCGTAGTTAGAGTCAGAGTTGAAAAGCAAGACCTCAGTTTCGAAGGATGCTGCCTGTAACTTTAAATTGGGGCTTCTCGAAGGAAAAAGTGCTACTTTTGCATAAATAAAATGCCACAGATAGACAGATTGGCCCGGCAAGCAGCAGAGACATACAACCAGGGCAGTCAGGGTAGTCAGGGTAGCGTAAGCACTTGACTAGAGCCTGGTTCGCCTGGCAGGACAACAAAATTTCTAATGGACGACCAGCACTTGATTTCAGATTGCAAGTGCTCTGCAGCGATCTTATGCTTGACTTACCTAACTGGTTGACTGCTTGACACACTGACTGACCGATTGACAGACTGACAGACTGCCCAACTGACAAACTGACCGACTGTCTGACTGGTCACGACATGGCCTCTCTGTGTTGGGCACTTGGCTAACCAAAGCGATGCAGGCCAAGCCAAGCGTTAGAAAATCCGTTGACATAGCTACAATCAATAGAAATGCACTTTACTATAGTGTGCTCAATATACAGTACATGCTGATAGTTATGGCTATTACGCATACACTGAGAGAATAATGTTAGACCTTTAACAAATTCATATTACTCGTTGGGGAGAGACATTCTTTGTTTCTATTGTAGTATCATACCATTTGCTAATCTAAATCACTTTACCCCTTAGCCTTTTAACACTGCATTGTATGTGTATCTTAACACTGTGTACTATATGTATCTTAACATGTCGATACGTATCTATAATATATATGGAACTTTTTGCATGGCGTGTGTGCACACTCTAAGAGAGGCCTCACTTTTTCGGCCATTAAAAGTGCATACGAAATGCCGTCATTCCACTTCCTTCTTGGAGTATTGCCAGCTCTCCGAGTTCTCAGGGTCTAAACAAATTTGAGCGCATAAATAAAACAATGGGAAAGTACAACGGAAGCGGGCTCTAACCACCCTCAAGCTGGTCGTCCTATGCTAAGAGGCTAAAATGTGTTTGGCCTTTCTTCGAATGAAAAGTTCATTTAATGTTTTGTCCTGTTCGGTTTTGTCCTGACTCTCTATTCTGTTGTGTTTTGTTTGCGTTGGTGTTTTTCTATTTGCAGGTTATTCGGGGAGCTCGACTGGGACACTTTTGACAGTTCCTAAGTTGTAGGAGCAACACGCTCTGCATGTTCAATGCTGTTGCCCCGAGATGACTGAACCGTGTGTGGAGACATGTGCTGTATATATATATAATACATACAAATCTCTCAACCAAATACCATACAAACCAAACATGCATGTGAATCTTTCTGTGTGTATTCGTATGTGTATTGAATTCGATTTGAACTAGTTGACAGCACTTACTTGCAAATTACTCGTGTTTCCGTTTGGTCCACACTGCGTATAAGTAACATTTCAACCTCTTTATGCTCTCTGTGGTAAGAGCTTGTAATCTATTTCGTATTATTTCATTGTTGGACACCTACATCTTAAATATCTAAATCGCGAAAAGCGAAAGATTTGCTCAAATTCCATTTCAGATTGTGAATTATTCATGCAATTAGATACGGATGTCAGCTTCCACTGCCGACTTCCACAAACTTCCAGCGACTTCCACCTGATGCAGCCGGGTTTGAGTTGCATTCTAGATAAACTTGTAAGACACGCGTAAGCTTGTATGTAGTTTGCTTTAGGGACTTCTAGCCGACCTTTGGAACAGGGTGTTCAGCTAGCAAATTGCTCATGTCTTGGTCTCTTAATATATCAATAAGCCACAAGTCGGAGAAGAAAGTACAAGTTATTCCCTTATGCCTGGTTTATGCTTCAATGTCCAAAACACACACACACACTCTCTCTCTCTCTCTCGATTGGAACTTTGACAGCGAACACGAACAATGTAATACCCTTCACCTCGCACCCTCTCACTGCACTCCAGGCTGGACAGAAACTTTAGCAATTTCATGCATTTGTGATTAATGTCCACAGTGGCAATGCAAACATTTGCTTTTAGCGCAAAAGTTTACTCTTAGCGCAAAATACCAAAAAAAAAAAAACAAACTACTCAATCTTGACATTTCCCCCTTATCCAAGCTCTCTCTAGGAAGTGAGTCTGCTTAAATCTTATTCGCACAACTCTTGCATAATTTCATTAGGATGTGAACTTAAGCGTTCAATTAAAATGCACAAAACGAATAGCAAAACCAAAGCAATATGGGATAACGATAAGTATAATACTGGGTTCAATATTTAAGGTGCTGCAGAACCCTATTAAATCTATTCAAGTTTCTGTATGCGATTCTAGTTGCATAAACAAATTGAGTTATCACTGGATTTTCGTTTGACACTTTCATGAGCAATTGCATTTTGTATTCGTATGGGTACTCGTATATGTATTCATTGACATTCACTTACTCATCCTCCCTTCCTTTGGCTGTATATTAAGTAATTCGCACAATAATTTGATTGTCTGCAATTCTATAGAAATTGTTGCATTCAACTCGAAGCTAAAGTTTTCGCCTAATCGCATTTGCTATAATTATAACATTTGTCGTATTTAACAAGCACTTACGCTTACTATACATATAGATATATGTATATAGTATCTTCTCTAAAAGTCTCTATAATCCACATTGCAGTGAGCACCACTCTAATAGCTTTAATTAGCAAATTTAATGAGCGTCACTATGTGCATTGGCAAGGACTAAGTTTCTAGCATCTGCAATTTAATTTTTTTTTCTATATCAGTTCTCAACAGTGATTGGATAGGTTGGTATAGGGCTGAAGATGTACCTAGGCGTGAATTTTGGCACAATAAATATTGGCCAAAAGTTTCGTGTTTCCGGGTATGTGTGGTCCCGGAATTCGAAATGTTTGAACCAGTTTAACAACTTTTACAAATTCTGGGGTTAATGGACTTTTAGTTTTAATGAAGCATCGATTTTCTTTAAGCCAACAGTCATAATGTTACAATCGATAAATGTTAGATGGTTAATTAACTAACTAGTAGATTTAATATCTTAATTAAAGAGTGTTGTTTTAATGTTTCAAATTATTTTATATAGTATAATTACACGTCTAACTATGACATTAATGCTTTTACAAATAGTTCTCTGGAACTTCTCCATTGAAATCGAGTTCATTTCTGGGGTCAGTGTTAAATAATGGTTGCGTATACTTATATATATAGTTGTGTATGTATGGTTGGTGCATATGTGTATATAATATATGTATATATATGTATTTGTGTAATTGTTGGCAGCAGACAAACAGCAAAAACTTGTCAAATTTCCGCCAACTTTTTGTTGTTGCGACAAGCGTAAAAAATTATAAAACTAATTTACAGCAATGCCATTTTGTTGCCAAAAGAAGACAAGAGAAGAAGAATGACAGAGAGTGTGGGTGGGGGAGATGGTGTGTGGGGAGGGGAAGAGAGAGAGAGAGAGAGGGAGAGAGTATGAAAGCCAGTGAGCGGGCTGGAAAAAAACTTTTCAATTACCACGCAATGGCAATTTCCGGACTCTTCATTCTGACGTGAACTTGCCACTTTTCTCTCCTCTCGCTGCTCGCAGCTTGATTCTCTCAATCTCTCTCCTTCTCTATCTCTCTTTCCCTCTCCCTCTCTTCATCTCTCTCTCTCTCTCTTTCTCTATCTGTCTCTCTCTCTCTCTCTCTCTCTCCCCCTCTCTCTATCTGTGTCTCTTCCTCTTCGCTCTCTCTATCTGTCGCAGCTTGACAACTTTTGCCTAGGAGCTTCGGTACCACGGATCTACCCACTCTCACTTACCTGGCCGTTGGACAACAGTTTGGATAAACGAGCTCGTAAAAACTCATTTAATGTGTTTTTGATGACATGTCAAGATGGCCAGCTTCATGTAGCGCTCTCAACGCTCAATGCCCACTCCAAAGAGTCAAAGTACATACATATATCCACCTTTTGGGTCGAGAACGTATTCCGCATACGCAACCATAACGATGTGGGTGCGCCTGGTGCCCTTTGCCCGGTGCCCGGTGCCCGGTGCCTTGAGCCTGCTACCCGGTGTCTTGTGCAACCAAAAACTCCCACAGTTGCCATAGCTCAAAAGCAACCGTTTTTTTTCTCGTATGTGTGTCGGGTTTTTTTTAAATCTTGAAGTGAAGACTCAACAACTACCAATAACTTCCTTGCTGTTAACAATGCTTGTTTGTTGTTCGCACAACAATGGACCTGAAAACCCAAACTCAAACACACATATCAACACACACACACACACACACATACACATATATTGGGTGTATAGCGCGGAAGTGCGTAGAAAACATGTCATGGCACTTACGAGTATAGTTTATACCCGAGTTCCTGCCATATGGATGGCACAGTTTTTTATGCGTTCCAGTGAGGAGGCTCCACTAGGAATACAAGTGCGAGTGCCAGTACGAATACAAGTGCGATGCGAGTGCGTGAACTGGCCAGGACAACATACAGGACACGATGCAGAATAACAGGGATCGAGAAAATATAATCGTATACTGACTGACTGGCTGGCAAACATGTGAAAAATTCAAATCTCGAAAGGTCCTTTAAGTGCAGATTGGGTACGTGGTCTGAAATTTTAATGAGCGTTCGCCGTGGCATCGCCGAGGCTATTGCCAAGCACTTAGGCCCATGCACGTACAGTACCGCAACCCTCCTCCAACTCCAACAGCGCCACCTTGCTCCAGAGCATGTGTATACTATGTGTGTGTATGAGTGTATTCGTATGTGGTTTGGCTTGCCACCGTGAATAAGTTAGAATGCTAAATAGGTTTGCTTCCTTTTTTGACACTTTACGCAGAGGGACACACACACACACCCACACACACACACGCATGCATACTATATTGATAAGCACATACACTATAAGCATGCATATGTGTGTGTAACTGATTTGTAACTTATGTTAATCCTCGCACAGAGAAAACTTTCTCCGTGAAATTGTTATGAGTTTTTCTTCTCATTTTTTTTTTTGTAGTTGTTGTTTGGTTTGGATGTTGGTATCTTATTATTACGCCTTCAGTCGAACAATACCTCAACTAGATGAGCTAATAAGAGCATAAAACGAAGGAGAGAAACAGGCAGCACAAGTTAACAAGCTCGATTTGAGATTGGTATTGAGAGAGGATAGGGGAAAGTTTTGCTTTACCTTTGCGCTTAACCGTAATGCGGCGTTGTCTATAATGTAAGGTCTCTGGGATTCAGGGCTGATATCTACGCAATGTCGACTGTGTGGACTGTCAAAAAACTAAAACAAAGTTTCTTCAAGCGGAAATTAATTGTGCTGACCGCAATTTCCAATGGCATTAAAGACAAGTCAGCAAACTTCAAAGCCGCAAACGCAGAAGAAAACCCCTCAAAAAAAAAAGAGAAAGAAACAAAAGAAATAACTAAAACAAAAGCGCACAAGAAATTGCCTAAACGAAGACGAAGAACTGTGAACTGTGAAGTACAAGAGAGAGTACAAGCGAGAGTACAAGAGTTATAAGTTTTAGCTTTTAAAACAACACCAACCCAGAGAGAGAGAGAGAGAAAGTGGGAAAGTGGGAGGGAGAGGCTGATGGTCGAGTACTGAACAATTTTTGACAAGCACGACTAGATAAGCGTTAAGGAAAACTTGAGAGCGCGTAGATGTTGGGTACGGGTGTGGGTGCGGGTGCGGAGGGTGTTGTGGCAGGCAGCTGTTTGTCGGTAGTTGGCAGCAGTCGGTGTAACGGTACATGGATGCCAGCGTTGTCAACGGCGACAACAAAATGTTCTGCTAAGTATATTAACTCAAAAATGCACAAGAGCTAAACATAAAGTAGCTGGCCATCTGTGTGCGGACTAAGGCATCCTGGACGAGTATCTGATATCGGGTAGTCTTAGGTATAGGTATAGGAGTTGTAGTAACATCGGTAGTAGAGGCAGCAGCATCAGGCGGTGGCATAGCTATAAGATAGAACAGAGGCGAGTAAAACATGTAAATGACTGCAGGAAGTTAGAGTGTACCAACCGAACGCTTCACCCGGCTCTTAGTACCTCTCGCTCTCTTCGGTCGCTCCACATTGTTGGCATGCGGCCGCCAGTAAAACAGTAAAACAAAAGGTATTTGGAGGGACATTGTGGCATAATAACAAGCTGGAGAAGAATAGAACCATGACTAGGACAGTATACAATGAAAGCGAAGCGACAGGGTCTGTCTGGACGGCAGCAAACATGCTGTGCTGGCATTTACACAGCCGAGTAATAAAACCCCCCAAACCCTAACCCAAAAGCTATGCAAACATTATTATGCTCGGTTTCGAGTTGAGTCTCCAGCGGCATCAGGCGTTCAGGGAAATACCAAATACCCGTAGAAATGATACGACGTTGCGATACGACTATGAGATGCTTATAAGACGGCCACATCGAGTCGTTGACCGCAGATGCTTCAGGAGTGTAAAAGTTGATGGTGTAGCTTAGGTACAATGCATTACATTTTATGCCAAATGATTTGAATCTATTGACAATTCGATATTCTACTGAGTATTGCAGACGTAATAGAACTATTATCTATTTTAAAGCCCGCTGATCCTATATCTTTAAAGCGTTCTCTTTGCCAATCTCCCAGCTGACTGTTCCATCTTTCGCCTAGTTTCGATTCTTTGCCATCATGCAATTTTAGCTTCAATTGAATTGAAACAATATTTTTCTTTTCCGTTTCCGTTCTGTCGCTTGCAATACTTCCTAGACACCCTCTCTGACTTTCTTTTTGATTCTCTTACACCATGTGCTTGAACAATCTATTTTCACTAGCGACTGTCAGCACCGTATGAGAGTAGGAGTAGGTAAATTGCGTGCTGTTTGCAGCTACCCTCCTACCTCATTCCCACTTGTTCGCTTTCCCTTCACTTACTCATTCGATTGCCTCTATTCGTTAGTTTCGCATTCGTTGCTCTTGGCTGACTCACGATGTCCTTCACCTTTCAGCCCTAAGTACCGTACACACACACATACGATATATTTACCCTCACACACTGAGGGTGTAAGTGCATGGAATGCACAAGCCAAGACCAGACCAGACCACAAACAAGGCAACGATACGTTACGAAAAGCCGAAAATGAAAGAAAATTCAGTTTGGCTTTGGTTTTGGTTTTTGGCTTTGGCTTTGGAATCACCTACAGTTGAGCTATCTCCCATTTATCTCTCTCTCTCTCTCTCTCTCTCTCTCTCTCTCTCTCTCTCCCTCTCTTCTCTCCGTCTCTTTCTCCTCGCATTTTTGTTCTTTTTCGTAAAGTAAGCTTTAGCAACCTATGTGTGTATTTTAAGGAAAATGAAGAATATACAGAAAACATAGAGAAAATAGAGCACCATAGGACGATGACGTACTCGTTCGATATGGTCGCAATCCAATGAGAAAAAAAATATAAACGAAAACCGACAAGCGACCGCTCGACCGACATATTTTTGCCCGCATGAGCACACAAATGATGAACCCCACCGAGCCGTAGTCAGAGCCATCTCTGTCGCCCCACCCACAGCCATTGCCAAAAGCATTGCATGTCTATGGGCTGTCTGAGGAAACCGTGTTAAGTCTATAGCAAATGCGTTTTCTTTTTGTTTTTAGCCTTGTTTCTCAACGTTGCCAAACAGCCTTCATCTTGCACAACCGCCTTTCCGCTTCTATCTCTTATCCCTTGTCTCTTCTCTTCCATCTTTCGTCTCTCATCTCCTGTATGGGGCTGAGACCACAGGGCTTGATTTTCTTGAGCATTTGGTAAGGCAAAGAATTTGTGATTTGGAAAATTAAATTTTTCGGTGAAAGCACACAGATGTCTTCTAATGAAATTACGTATTTTCAATTGGTTTTTAGAGGGGCCACTCATCATCTGCCTTTTTAAATTTTCCCCTGTCAAATTTAAGTTTCAAATAAGTTTATTGATTCGCAATTTCTGAGAGCTATCGAATAAACACAATTATAATAATAAGTGTAATAATAACCGAATATAAATATCAATAATATCATAAATAATACTCTACATGTAAATATATATATCTCTTCACAACCCATACCACAATTCAATCCCACAATATTACTTTATTTGAATCCCAGCTTTATAAACAGGGATTAAGCTATAGTAAAACAAAATGCGATAGATTAAATGCATTGAGGATTAACTGAACTGAATTATACATGTGGATTTTTGCCCCCCAAATTCTCGGTCTGTCTATCTGCCTGTCAGTCAGTGGCTGTGTCTGTCTCTCAGTCTGTCTGTCTGTCAATACAAAACAATATTCATTTACGTGTTTTCTCGCCGTGTCAACGTTAAGAGCCGTCCAAATTTGTATCATATATAGTATGTATGTATGGAATGTTTGTGTATCTACTTCATATATGAGACGCGATCCGCAGGTCTTGTAGGTCCTTCGGTGCCTGATGTGTACCATCCAGGCTATACATCAATAAACAGATCACGTTTTTGTTATAAATTTGTTTTATATATTTTTTCATACCATGCAAAAAAAAAAAAAAGAAATCCAAAAAAAAACACGTACAGTTTTCCTGTATTTTCTTTATTTTTCCTCTCTCTTTAATATGGCCGGTGCTCAGCTCAGCTCTTAATGTGTAAATTTTTATGGGCGTTCGTGCATGGTGTGTGTGTGCGTGTGTGTTGGTTGTGCGTGTGTATTTCGACCATACGCATAGGTGTAATTCATTTGCACAGCGAAAATTTCTGTGCTTCTGCCTCTGTGGAAATTTTTATGTGCACTCTTATCAAAATGTAGCCAAAAAATTCTTATGAAATCCCCAACGCACCGGGGCATAATGTAAAAATTAATTTGGTAAATTTAAGCTTGGAAAATGCAAACCGTTAAAGTTGCATTATGAATAAATTAAATTCCATTTGTGTTAAATAAATTTATGGGTATTTTTTGCAGAATGAGAACCCACATTAATAGATCCCTCTAGAAATAGGGTACTTTTTCTTTGTGGTCTCCTCAAAAATTCACTTTTTATAATATCTGACCTATTATGTGTGATATGAATGAAACATATTTGAGTATTACCATCGTATAATGATCATTTCATTATCATAGGGTGCACTATGCTTGCTGAAATCTATAGGGTGCTGGCAGTAGATGCCTAAGAACGAATTATACGAAAATGAACAAAACATTTCCTGTTTACATTTTCAAAATTACAAAGTTGCAATTTATGGCTCGGTTTGTTTATGCTTTTTTGTTTTTGCTCCTTTAAACACACATAAACACTCTCACCCACTCACACACCCACAAACACACCCACAGATGCACACTGACAACCCTTTTTTCACACACAGATGCATTAAATGAATGCATGTGTGTATATTTCTCTCTCTCTCTCTGTGTGTGTGTGTTGGTATTCTGTAGCTACAATTGCAATATATTTAAGAGTTTTGTGTGCTGAAAACTTGCCTGCAGGACATCAGTCGCCATTCACAGTGGGTGGGTATCTCCCCGCAGAGCACCCTCTCGAACACCCACACGTTCCTCTGTGTGAGTGTGGAAAGCGAGAGTTGAAAATGGCATTAGTAGAGGCCAAATGCAGCCTTTGGGCTGCCTGTCAGCACATCGAGCGGAAGAATGCAATAACATTTGAGCAACAATGCCCGACTATATAGATGTACCATATATGATGTATTATATATATAGATGTGTCCAAAGTTAAAGATATGCCACCATATACCTTCTATTTAGTGGCATTTCTACTAAACGTAAGTTTAAATAAATACTTTTCTTTATTTTCCTGAAGCCTTGTATTGACACCCACATTTATAATATCACACTTCTCTCATATCTCTATAGCTTTCCGTTCAGTCAGTCAAATCTCGACTGTCTCTCGCTCTAACACTCTTATTCTCTGTCTATGTCTTTGTCACTGTCTGTTTATCCCTCTCCTTCTCTCTTTCATTCGCTCTCTTGCTGTTTTTCTCGCTTATTTCTACACCAAGCAAACATAATGCTCATGCTTTTTGTTCTGAATACAAAAATTCGCACGCTGTGCAAAATGTAATGAATTTTTCCGCTGTCGTTGCATGCACAAAAAGCGAGAAATGGACAGACACACACTCTCACACACACACACACACACACAGGCACAACAATAAAAAGAAATAAATGTGGCGAGGCGTTGCAGGGTGCAAAAAAGAGAAAAAAAAGAGAACCTTTTGCTGCATTTCGCTTTTTGTTCTGGCTGAACAAAAGAACGGCTAATTAATGTCATTGTTTTTGGACAGTGCAGTAGTACAGCATTCGTTGCATTATTAAAAATGCATTTAGAGGGCGGCGCATACAATGGCAACAAGGTTCTCCCAGTACGGTTGCTGGGTGAGCACTTGTAATATTGTGCAGATGCTTGGAGAATGAAGAAAGGGGATTGGAGAAAGGAGAATGGAGAAAGGAGATTGGAGAAAGGAGATTGGAGAAAGGAGATTGGAGGAAGGGGATTGGAGAAAGGAGATTGGAGAAAGGAGATTGGAGATGTTGTTCTATTGCCCAGCTGGCATTGACTTAGGACTAACAGGGATAGAGATGGAGAAAGATAGAGAAAGAGGGTGCTAAAAAACCAATACGACAAAACTCTTTTATCTGTATATTTCTATCTAAGAGTGAGTTTGTGTGTGTGTGTGTGTGTGTGTGTGTGTGTGTGTGTGTGTGTGTGTGTGTAAGGCATTTGGTTTTCTTTGCTTTTACTTTCTTGAACAAATAAGCGCAGGGCCCGCATACAAAGGCCTGTTTGCATACCAATTTCTATTGATTGTTTTTGTTTGTGCTGAATACAAAATACAAGCAAACGAATAAGTAGACACACCCACACATTCACATACACCCACTCACACTCACACATAGATACAAAGGCAGCTAAAGACTCTTGGGCTCTGCTTATATGGGAAGGAATGCAGCAAAGTATGCTAGGAATTTCCATTATAACCGCGTGCCACATAGCAAAAGACAAAGTTTCAATAAAATTGATTATCCATATGGTACTTCTAGTTGTACCGATTCATTATTATATATGTATACATATATGTTTGCCTGCTTAAATATCCTTAAGCTTGTTTTATGGGGTTTTCATAAGCAAAAGACTTTAGTAAAGGGCTTTATAAGGGCTTTTGCAAAACCTAATTTTGAATACCCTTAGAACATTTAAAGATATTTCGAAACAACAGTATACACAGAGGTTAAAGAACACCCTTAGAAATCTATATATATGCTCAAAATAAAAGTGTATAATAATCAAAGAAAGATTCATAAGTTCTTACTATAAAGTGTTACTCAATATGTAGGGGTGTCCAATAAGAGGTGTTAATTTGATATTTAAACAAATATACGATTTTCTTATAAAAATGATAAGTTATTTATTTTTATTGTAGGAGAAAAATATAAGTTTTATAATGAAAAACAATATAACTTTACATCATTTAAAGGATCATAATTTTGAACATTAAACATGTAAACGATCTATTCAAAATAACACCTCTTATTGGAAATCTCTTTAACCTTTTTTCCTTCAGCCGTTTTAGCCATTTTTTAGCTAGATTTCTTTAGAAAAGTGTCTCTATTAAATAGTAGTAATATTACAACATTAAACCCGCTTATCTATTTGCTGGCTTTTCCTTTTACTAGTCATATTCTAGCGCTTAAGCTAATGCATCGCTTTTTCTTGGGATTCTGCGGGGTTTTCTGTGTGTTGGGTGTCTTCTGTGTCTTCAGTGTTTTCAGTGTTTTCAGTGTCTTCTGTGTGTTGTGTCTCGTCGCTTGACTGCTGGTAATTATAATAAATAACAACTGTGTCCTGTTTACTTCATCATAATTAACATAATGGGACTTGAAGTACAAAGATGTTGACAGTAAACAAGAAAAATATGACAAGATTTTCATGTTGCCAACACCGTTTTAAGAGACGGTCGCTGCAGGAGGGCAACCTCCATACCAACCATCCCCGCCCCTCCCCGCCCCCTTACCCAACAAAACAACAACAACGACAACCACTGCAACAGTTGAAACAACAACAACAACAACAATAACACTAAGAACAACAACAACATGACCAAGTACAATGGGACGAAACTCCGCTTTTGAAACTCTGCTCATCCCTTTTTAGCCATTCTTGCGCCATTTAGCCATTTTTCCCTGTTACTAAATGTTTGTATTGTCATTGTCTGTTGCGGCGAGTGTGTGTGTGTGTATATGTATGTGTGTGTGTGTGTGTGTGTGTGTCGCGTGTGTTGTTCTTTGCCTTTTTGGCCTATGCCGCCTGCTTCCAGCTCAGCCTGAGAGTCTCTCTTTCTCTTGCTCTCTCATACACTCCCTCTCGCTCTCTTTGTATGTTGTAGTGTTGTGTAATGCACTCAAATTAATGCGACTTCATTAACACTGTTTACCCGTAAAATGTGCCGTTGGTGAAACGTGCAAGCTGCTAAAGTCTGCCAGCAAAAACATGCAAATGGGACAACTTCAACAATAACAACAACAATAACAACAACAATGAAAACAACAATGAAAACAACAACAACAAAATACAACAACAACATAAAGAAGAAGAAATTATTTCACTTTAAAATGTAAATACACGCACATTCGCTGTACGTGTGTTTGTTTGTGTGTGTGTGTGTATTTGAAATCTTCTCAAGTGTCAAGGCAAGGCAAGAAAGAGAGCAGCAAAGAGAAGGCAGCCAAATAACCGCAAAGCACTTTAAAATAATTTGACTCTCATCCTTCCATCAAATATTCCACTGTTGCTTTTGCTGCTGTTTCGACTCTTCGTCTCTCCCTCTCTGTTTCCTTTTACAGTCGTTGTTAACGTTGACTTCTCTTGCTGCAGCGACGACTTTAATATGCGACATTTCATTTCTTGCTCTTCATTCTGTATAGCTACCTCTTGCTCTTACATCAACTCACTCCCTCTCTCATTTGCTTGACTCTCTTCGACCAGCTGCTCCCCGCTTGAGCTTAAGGTATTTTTATTTGTGCGGGTGCACACACACACACACACACTTGAACTCTCCCATTCTCCAACTCCAACACTCAACTCGTCTGAACTCTCATGGGAGTAATTTTGCCTTTTGTATATTGCGGTTTTTCACTGTGCACATTTTTCTCTCCCTTCTCTTTCACTTTCTCTCTCACTCCCTCCTTCGCGTTTCCCTTTGCGCCTTTTACGTTTGTTTCGTTTTTTGCTTTTGTTGCCGTTTTTATTAAAATACGTTTTCCCTTGTTTCACAAATTCTACAAATTTGCTGAGGTCCACATAACTACACACTCACATACACACATACATACACACATGCATACAGCTGCATAAGTGTGTTTGTGTGTTTTTATATGCAATTGTTGCACTTGATATAAAAATATTGCATTTGATATATTTTTGAGTCTGGCATTTCTTTAATTTTGTAATAATTATGATGCTTATAACATTATAAAGTTCTTCGTTATAAAATTCAAACTATATTCTACTTATTCACTTATTCATTTATTCACTCATTCATTTATTCATTCATTCATTCCTTCAGTTCCATTAATCAAACTTAAATCATATATAGAAAACTTTAGGCTTTGCCCTAACTAACATTTGTTTCTCTTTGCCTCTCTCTTTATTATGCGCTTTCTCTTACGCACACACACACGCACGCTGAACGTAGGCATGTAATCAAAGAAAAGTGGCAGAGCATTTGGGCTATTCTCTCACACACACGCACACACACACGCACACACACGCGCCCACTCACACTTACACTGTTTTAAGATGAGAGTTAGAAATATTTGTGCTTGGTTTGTTTTATGGCATCATAAATGCCCCGTTTCATTGCAAAGTCGCACATTTATTTGCTTGTGGTTACAGTTAACACACACACACACACACACACACACACACACAAAGAGAGAAAAAAGGAGACAGAGAGAAAGAGAATGAGAAAGAGCGGAGAGAGAGAGTGTCAGAATTAAAGTTTTAGCATATTGCTTTAAAGCTTCTTCATATGAAAGCGAATCGAATCAAATTGCTTTGCTTTATGTTCAATACGAATCGGATATATATACTCTATATATATATTTGTATATAGTGAATTTTATGGCAACGGCCCCAAGTCAACGCCTTGTGATAATAAACCCAAATGATTGCTAAGGGAATATATACATATATACTGGCAAACCCTCAACGCCTGCCCCCTTTTGGCTAGAGGCAAAGCTTGGCTGCTTTGGTAGGGATGGGAACCGCGAATACCCCAAGCTAAATAGTATATACGTACATGTATGTATATATACTTGTATATAATATATGTAAAATGGCATACATACATACGCACAGACATTTGTACATACAAATATTTTGAGCGCGCAGCGAAATTATTTTTAAATTACAAAACAAGAAAAAGTTGAACCGTCGAGCACGAGAGCTCATTACGCATGCCAGCGTTTTGGGAATATGGAAATGGAAATGTGAACAGGAACAGGAATAGGCATGAGAATGGGAACAGCAATATGGGTATGGGAGTGGTAATGGGAATGGGAATGGGTATGGAAATGGGAATGGGAATGGCAAGGGCAATGGCAATGGCAATGGGAATGGGAATGAAACTGCGAATGGTAGTGGGAATGGCAGTGGGAAAGGGACAGGGAATGGAACATGGGAATGGGACACGGAATATGACAGGTAGAACGAGCTGAATAGGCAGATAGATATGTCGAAGGGCAGGAAGTGAGAAGCATAAGGCAAGACGGTGAAAACTGCAAAAAACGTTGAAAACTGTTAAGCAACAGAAAAAGCTGAAAATGCAAAAGGAAAATGTGGAAAAGAGGTAAGGGTAAAGGGAAAAGGAAAAAAGGAAGAGAGAAACG
Organism: Sphaerogastrella javana; assembly: GCA_037040025.1. NCBI lineage: Eukaryota > Metazoa > Arthropoda > Insecta > Diptera > Drosophilidae > Sphaerogastrella > Sphaerogastrella javana. Next base: position 19,625 of record JBANCZ010000590.1, read on the forward strand.
GGAAAAGGGAAAAGAAGAAAAAGGGAAAAGGAACAAGTCATACACACACACATAGAAATGGGCAAGTCTCTAAGGCGAAGTCTGCCCCTCAGACGATGACACGATGTGCTAGCCGGTTGTCAGAGCCGTTGCCTTATAATGAGCTAGAAAAATACAAGTACTAAGTATAAGTGTATGTGTAGGTGTGTAGGTGTATGTGTGTGTATGGGTGTGTGTAGGCTACCCAGACATACACAGAATGCAAGACACTAACAGGGGATCAGGATTAAGACGCAGCCGGAGCCACTTCATGTAAGATGCTTGTTGATGTCTGTGCATGGTTTATGCATTAGCCTCTCGGCAAAGTAAACCTCAATCAAGCACGAAGTCAGAGGTACAGTGGGGCAAACGCAAGCCACACTGAGCTGATGCCGGAGCACCTAAACCCGAGAAATAGAGAATCCAAAAGGAGAAACGCCAAAGGCAGCAGCAGCAGCAGCACCAAACAGCAAAGGCAACAGCTCCCTGTTTCATCCCTTTGCCTTGACGAGCGCCATTAACGTCTTCAAACTTTCTGTTAGTGAATATTTCAATTATTAATGCCGCCCACGCAGTACTAGGTACCACCCTATACAATCCCTACTGCCCCCACCCCCTGGTTCACACCCACCAAGTGGCAACACATAAAAATGTAAAGCCCTGTTGACTGCCGCCCATCTTGGGTGCGGCTCACTGTTTCCTAGAAACTTTAAGCTGATGATGTCGGCCAGAAACATCAGACAGCGGACACAGATACAACTAGGTACATGCACTGAAACTCAGACGGAGACGGTGTTTGGGGTCTGGAATGTATCGTTCCGGCGTGTGTTGATGGCACAATGTGCATTTTTCATTTAATGCCTGCAATTGTGAGTAGGAAGTCGTAGGCGTAGTTACTCCACGGTACTAAGATCTGTACTAAGTACTAAAATTTCTAACCGCACGCGAAAGTGGCTTGAAAAAGTAAACGCTCTTGAAAATATATAGACCCAAGAAGCATGTTGTGTCATACAACACCTTTTAAACGCGACAAGGATTTAAGCTACCTTAAATAGCAATACGATATGTAGAAGTGTATAGAAATAAGTATACTTACTAAAGACTAAATACTGAAGTCAGTTGTTTCCTAATGGCTGATTAATGTGTAAAGGTCTCAGGACTCATTTTGAAGCATTCAAGCTACCCGCATTTAAGCAATTGATGTGCTTTATAATCGTAAGCAATCCCAAACTTCGAGCCAGTGCTTCTGAATGTCTAACCGACTGGAGTTCCGGTTGGAGTTGAAATACTTAACGGGAACACGCCAGCCGATTCATTTGCATTGGGTGCTCAGGTTAATTTTGATAAATGGCTTCGATCTCCCCAATGTATTAGAGTAATTTAGCAAAATTAATGCCCTAATTAATCAGGCGAAGTCCGTTTTTCGGCGCTGGTCACTCGCCAACTGTCTGTGTCTTTGTCCATGTCAGTGTCTCTCTCTCTCTCTCTCAGTCTCTCGGTCTCTCTGGGTTACCTCTTACCTCCGAGGCAGCGGAATCATCCTTCTCTGTTTCTTATTGATGGCTCTTACCAGCTGTCTCTCTTGAAATCAGTTGAGCAGCAGATACAGAACTCTCCCTGGGTAGAGCTGGGGTAGCTCTGTACCTCTGGCACCTGCCCATATGATAGCAAGAAAAATGAGGTCTAAGGCACAGAGCAATAGCCTTCACTTTCACTTCTATGCATCTTCATAACAGTTTGACAGGCATATGTAAGGATTTCAGTAAATCACAGTTCGAACTGAGTTTTATTACTACAAACCGAACTATAGTCATGCTAATTACACCTTGAAAATCGAGTTTATAAAGTGGGTAAATACGAAATACATTAGGTCTATTTATTTACTGAATTATTGAGCACATGACCATTTCGGGAGGAGTGCGTTCGGTAGATTTAATAGGCTCCGATTTAATTGTTTAATTATGTAGTTAATAAAGGCACAATCATAAATGCCAGGGCTGTAATAATGCCAGCACCAATATGTATTACCAAAAAAAAGAGTCTCAATTGCCAAACCAAACCGAAAATGTATAGCAATTTCCGGAGAGCGAGCGACCGAAAGAGAGAGAGAGAGAGAACCGTGCCTGAATCTTTTACGCTCTGTTGATAAATTCACTTGAAAATAATTTAATTTTGTAATTTTGTTGTTACTCCGTGGCAACGAGCAGAAACGACAACAACAACAACTACAACAACAGAACCGACAACAACAATAATAATAACAACAGCTACAATGTTTGCCTCTGTCTTCCGAGCCACATTATTTTCCACTTTGCCTATCGAGTTTTTCACGAGCGACACTTTGAGTTTCTGAGATTTTTTTTTTCGGGGTTTTCCTTGTTGCTGTTTTTTGTTGTCGTTGGGCCAAAATGAAAATGGACACATAAATGTGCTTTAGCACTGACAAAATGTTTTGGCATGAATATGAAGCCGTATCAATATCCTTGATCTAAATTGTGCACAACCGCAAGCGATCAATAAAATAGGCAAATATATATGTATATATAGTATATGCATGAACAAGTTTATTTGGAGGTCTGACTAGGATACGACCTATTAGAGACAAGGCAACTCAACGGATTGTCCTGTAGCGTCATTCAGCCTGAAATTAACAAGTTGTTAAAGTAATTTCAATAAACATTTTGTGGGAATAATTGCGCTATACTCTCTTCAAATTGTTGTTCCTTCTAGTAGTGCAAAAGTGCAAAAGTGCAGGGCCGTCAGCATTTTAGCTGGGAACTGCAAATTTACTTTTTGGTGGCTTTGCATGTGCCATGCCAGGACATTACATTTTGCGCACAGTTGGCACATTCTTTTCATTTCGCTATTAAATATTTAATGAGCTCTGCGCCAACAAAAAAAAAAAAACGACGAACGATGAACGAGAAACGACAGACGAGGCGCAAGGAGCGGACCAACAGAGTCGGCACCAATTTTTCCTACTGCGACACACTCATTACGCAAAAGTTGTGAATAATTATGGCAAGTAGCAAAGTTGTAGCCTGCAACTTGCAACATGCAGTCTCAGTTGCAACAACAACTAGTGGACTGTACACTTGTCCAAGGAGTCCAATGAGTAGCAGGCTCTCGGGTCAAAAAAGCTGCAGAGTCAAGGAGACAGAGGCTCTCAGAGTGAGTGAAGAGCAAAATGTAATTACGTCAAATCATCTCTAAAGTAGGTTTGAAATAGGTTCCCTTGACCTACTCGTACTGATAGATCTGTCTTACTCTAGTATATTTCGGGTTTATTCCGAGAAAGTCCTGGCACCTAACTGTTTGACAAATATGGTAATTAAGCTCTGAAGTATATATTCTTTCTGAAGTTCGGAGAGTGAAGAGAAGAGCTTGAAATATAATGCAATATAAAATCATACCTGAAACGGGCTTCCTTGAACTAACACTGAAAGGTCTATCTTACACTCCCGCATAGACACTATGTCTGTTTGGGATTGGTTCCGGTGAGGTACTGCCATTTGCACCTTACTTTTTGACGAATATTATGTTCTAAAGTGAAAACTACCACGTACTGCCCACATATTATGCGGTTGTCGTAGTAGCATATGGATTAATAGTTTGTATCTAAAGTTCATGGATTCTTTGTTGTCGTTGACGTATTAATACAGAATGTTAATTAACAAGATAAAAACTTGCTACTAAATTACACAATTGACATTAGTTTGTTGACGGTTGGCGTATAAGCCCTCCCTATGTGGGTCTGTATTTAACTTACAAGTCTCACGCTAATTGTCCCCAATTGCAGTAGCAATACAAAGCACGCATATGAGAATTCTGGGCATAAATATACCATATATAGGGGAAATTATTGCCAAGTTGAATGGCATTTTATTAATGTGCATTTTACATGCAAGTGGAAAATTGATTGCCCACTTTTAGGCACTTGCCAGGTCCCTGTTTTCTGTTTTTAAAAGAATTACGAGTATTTCAAACAATTGAAGCACCGTCGTTTACCTGTAGTTTTACCTTTGGCTCTATAAACTTACTTATATGTGCAGTGGGTAGCTGCGGCTCCGCTCAATGTGCAATGGGCTCGAAAATCGAATGTCAATTTGCGACCCATTTCACGGAACACTTGAATTAGTTAGCTGGAAATCAACCAGCCGCACAGTGCAACCAGACTACCAACCAGGCTAACAGTCTACCCGGCTAAAAGGTAGATTGGCGCTTTTCGTGTGGCTTAATCGTCGAACTTGCCTCGATGATGGCGATGACAAGCCGCGAACACTCAGTTCTAGCTATGCCATACACCCTAACAAATTATTTTTTCTCATTTCCCATTGAATACCGTGAATACTGTGAATACTGTGAATTGTGGGTTTGTGTGAATGTGAGTAGACCGACGGAATGGTCAAAAGTCCAAAGGACACACGAAAAAGTAAGGCTCACTCGGCCGGAGTTAAATTGGTTTGGGCTCGACGTTCGACGCTCGACGATTGTTCGCATTGGGTTAGCTCAAGTTTTAGAGTCCTCGAGTACTCGAGTGTGTCGCAAATGGATGTATTCCTACTTGTACTTCGGATGCAGATGCAGCCATGCCATATGGGGCAATGCGGGGCTTTTGGTCTGCGGTTAAACCTCCTAATTGCGTGTCCCGTGGCATCGCAAAACGAAATGCTTGTCCAGCTCCCTATCCCACACTCTCCCTCTCTCTCTCTCTGTTTCTCTCCCTCCCTCATTCTCACTGAATATATATATATATATATACATATATATTTCTGTTGGCGAATGCGTATGTAAGTGTGTCAGCACCGTTTGCCGGGTCTTTGTGACTCTCCACATGCTGCGTGGTACCCTCTCAATAGTTTTTGGAGTAGCGTATGTTGCAATTTCAGAATCACTCAAGTTGTTACTGTTTTTGTGGTCGATTTTCTATTAAATCGAATCGAATCGAATCGCAACGTATCGTAGCGTCCGGGCACCCGAATTGGCTTTGCGGTTATGTCCGTGGCTGCTGGACAGCAATCGAAATGGACGGACAGGTACTTCACAACGGACAGACCGTGTAATGGGCTTGCTCTTGTGGCATTCAACGAAATATACGCAACCTCTCTACCTCTCTCTCTCTCTCTCTTTCTCTCCGTCTTTGTCTCTCTTTTGTAACTGTGGCTGTTACTGTAACTTACAATTTCCACTTGAACGTACATCTTCTTTTAAAAACGTTTGAGTTTACTCTACTGAGGGCAAATAAGTACCCATGGTACTATAATCGCACTGTAATGCACTGTCTGTTGCACTCATTTAACGGCCGAAGCCATTAACTATCCCTAGTCGGCCTTCTAATATACAGCATATATAGTATGTTTATTGCACAATTCTAATATTGATTTTGAAGCTTAATTGAGCAATTGAGTCGTTCTCTTTCAAGAGATGAAAGAGATGAAACTTTCTCTCTGCTGTTTCATAATTTCCATGCTTCTCCGTATCTGTGCGTGTGTGTATCTGTGTGATGTATTTATTTATGCAACACACAGGATGATAGATTTCTGCTTTTTACATATTTATCAAAATGCAAAGTAGTCAACGGGGCTAACAGAGACGAACAACAAGAAGAAAAAAAACAAGGCTCTGTCGTATGTCGAATGTCGAACGTCGAACGTCGAACTCTGCGTGACACTGAGAGCGGCGACGAATTGACGAGCTGGAACTGAAGCTGGGAGCTGAAAGGTGGCCTCAGAGATCAGCCAAGTCGTGATTTCAGTTCCACTTTACGTAACGGTAAGCGTAGCGGCGTAACGGCAATGTCAATCGCAGAAACAACATCGTCTCGACCCTGTTCATCGCACGTGCCCGTGGCAATGGCCAGCACGCGTCTTGAATGTAAAAAATCGCTTGATAAATTACAACAGCCACTGTTCTCTGTGCATGGGGTTAGGGCTACACCTTGTACCTCGTGTCGATGAGCCAAAACAACAACAACAACAACAGCAGCACCGAGCACCCTGTCGACACATTTGAAATGTAGGCTACGATTCGGTTCAGAGCGAAAAAAGTTCGCTCGAATAATGAAAGTGGCAAGTCTTATATGATAGATACGATAATTCGGTTTCATCGACTTCAACCTTAGCCTAGAAACATCCATCCTCCATACCTCGATTTAAATGAATTGTTAGATATGAATTTATATTAAGACATAATTAAACTTAATTGATGTTCAAGGCCTTCAAAGACTCAAGATTCAAATCAATGTGGAGTTTCATTGATCGCGATCTTCTACAAGATTAACTGATTGGCTTTCTTCACTTGATTTTCCACTCACTTTTCCTATATAGTAAATACACACAAACACGCATACAATACAACTTTTATGGAGCATATTATACAAACTTATTTGTATGAGTATAAAATGACATTTTAATGCCACGTTATATTTTCATTATTGTTGCCATTTCTGTGTATTGTTATTGGTATTGTTATTGCTATTGTTGTTGTTGCTATTGTTGTTATTGTCGCTATTGTTGCTCGCATTTTGGCATCGCCTTTCGCACAATATGCTCGTCGGGTTGGGTTGGGTGCGGGGCGCACTTCGTTGGGCGCCAAGCTATGAGCATTTTGTGGCAACATGTAAAATCCATTTATTTTGACATGAAGCACATAAATCTATATTTGATCCATTCCCTGCTTTCTAACACACACACACACTCGTAGAAAAATGCAGAGCAAACGCAAAAGAGATATAGGACAAGAGAGAAAGAGAGGGAGAGAAAGATTGGAAGAGAGCGCGAAAACGAGGGACCAAGAAAAAAAAGGTGTGAAGTCATTTCCTTGGTTTCAGAAAATCTCGACCAACTTTTTGCCGTTTTTTTGTAGTTTATGTATATATATATATACATATGTACATATAAACACACATATTTGTACATACACATATACTATACTATGTGTGCTTAACTAACTGAAAGTTCTGTTAGGTATTATGCGTTTGTGTAGAGTGTAATGCACAACATGAGCTGTGGGATATACCATCATTTATACACATTATAGTAACAAGAGCGCGTTTCATTCTTCAGTTGATCGAATAAGTATTATATTTATATATAAAAAATGTTGTTATATGTACATATCTATATATACTGATGGGTAGATTTTTATTACACACATGATATGATACTTCAAAGCGCCTTCTCTTCAATAAAAAAATAACACCTCTTATCGCATGGATTGATAAGTTTACATGGATTGATAAGTTTGATTATAATTACATACATGAAATGGTCAAATATAAGAGAGCACCCTTTCTTTATTACGATGGAAACACATCTTATTGCACAAACATGTACATGTACTAATAATTTGGATAGGTTTTAATTACACATATGTAATGGTGGAATACTTTAGACCTCCTTCTCTTTAATATCAAAATAACACTTCTTAATGCAGAACCCCTTTATGCACATAGACTAATAAGTTCGATAAGTTTTAATTACACAAATGATATGGTCGAATATTTCGGAGCTCCTCTTCATTTCGAGTTCAAACTTTGAAGCAATTATGACAGAGAGAGATGGATGACAGAGAAGTTGATCTATTCATTAAATAGATTTATACTAATGGCACTGATATAGCACCTGCATCAGAATTAACTGTGATTATAGACGTGTATGGAATGGCTACTGTTACTGTTGCTATTCCGATGAAGATGCGACACGACCACGACGACGATGATGACGACGACGACGATGACGACGACGACGACGACGACGATGACGATGACTATGACTGTTATTCTTGTCTAATGGCAGCGCTGTTGGTGCTTGTAGTGCAACAATATTTGCACTCCAAATGCTGTCGAGGGGCATGCCACACAGCACATGCCACATACCAAGCCACATTCTCCATGGGTAAGCGAATGTTGCAGTTGTTGTTGTTGTTGTTGCTGCTGCTGTTGGCACGCTGAAACATCATGCTGTTTCTGCTTGGCTTGCTCTTTGATGATTAATTATATTGCTTTTGTTCTATTTCTGCAGTGTCTTTTGCCATGCAATGACTCTTGAGTGTGTGTGTGAGTATGTGAGTGTATATGAGTGTGTTTGTGTAATTGTGTGAGTGCATGCTACTGGATGCTGCCCTGTTATCAACACCAGGGCTCCGGCTTTGGCCATGTCTTGGACAACTTGCCGCAGACCAATGCTTACATCAAATACATGTAATGGCAATTCCAATTGCAATACCAACACACTCTCTCCCTCTTTAACACACACACACACACACCTACATACCATACTATATTTTACCATATACCATATACCATATATGATGTTGGCTCTGGTTGCATTCGTGTTGGTGTCATTTGCCATAATAACAACTAAAGCGAGGCGCTCATTGTGTTTTGACATTGTTTCAAAAGTTAACTAGGGATGTGACCACACTTTATGGGTTTGTCTGTGTGTGTGTGTGTGTGTGTGTGTGTGTGGTTCGGATAAACAGAATTTGGAATTGGCCTGACAAATCGGACATTTCATCATATTGTTTAAGCTGAGACTTTGAATTTAACAATAGGCCTAGAGTTTCTTTTCAGAGGTTTAGCAATTAAATAATTCCGTATTACTTTTTATAATACTTTTCTTTTAATACCAGATTTATACAGCTAAAAAATAAGTTTAAAAATTGAAAAAAAAAAGAAATTTAATTTGGTTCAAATTTGTTATGGCGTATATAAAGCCAACAAACCCAGAATACTATCAAAGTAATGCCAAAATTGAATTGGCGTATTCTGAAGTACTTTCGGAACCAATCAAGTCGAAACCCCGTAAGAAACGAAATCGATCAAATTTACAGCAACATTATCTAAGACACGAATATGGTAATAGAGCCAATAAGCAATCCAAAAGGCCACCTAATCAGCGGGTATGGCGTAGGACGATTTTAGTAAACAAACCAAAGCAACTGGAATCGGTGCCTCGACTATTTCGAAGAGATCGCCACACTGGCTTGCCATTGGACTATGAAAAGACGGTTGTAAAGATCATGCACCTTGTAAATCCCAAGGTTGCTGAAGAGGAGGCATTGACTCGCAGGCTCATCAGCATGATCGGAAACTGTAACAGTCGAGATCCGGACTATCTCAAATATAGCAGAACTGGAATGCCGCTGGTCTATGAGAAGGCGGTATTAAAGGTCATGCACCATGTAAATCCGAAGGTTGCTGAGGAAGAAGCTTTGACGCGCAGACTTATGACCATGGTTGGAAACTGTAACAATCGATGTCCGGAATATCTCAAATATCGCATGGAAAATATTCTCAATAATTTGAACAAACCAAACAGCACTAATACCCTACATGCTGATGAAAAGTTGAGCCTGTTTCATACTGCTTGGTAGTAGTGCTCTTCGTTCTATAAATTTAAACAATTTTCTAATGTTTTATATTTCAGCAAATCGAAGAAACCTGTACCTGAAAATCCGACCTATAAAAGCAAATTCAATTACAATAATCTTATGATAAAGAGCTACTATTGAAAAGTCGTTGCGGGGCTAAACTAACGAATATTATTATTATATATTATCTGATTTCGATGATTTGACTATTAATATAATCGAAATTGATCAGCTTTACTTTCACTTTTCATTCTCACTCTATTTCCCACTTTCAGATAAGTCTTTCACTCACGATGTACTAAATTACCTTAGTTTGTACAGTTTTGATTTGAAAAATGTAAAATTGTAAAGCAATATTGACCTTGGTCCTTAAAGTTAAGGCACTTAACAAATTGAATATTAATTTTCGGCACTGAATACATTCAGCTGTATGCTCAACAAATATTCAATCACAGCCTAAATCTTTTAATTAAGAACTTTTGCTACGATTGGCGATAGGTAAAAGCAAAAAGGTACGTAGGGAGAAACCCAAGCCAATGTGGCAAAACTTTGGCTGTCTTGTTGCCCGCGGAATTTCAGTTTTTGGCAATAATCAAACTCACGCTAAACTTAACTAATGTCGTAAAAAGTCGATTGAACGGAAGTAAGCGCCCCAAAACGAAAATTTCACAGCAAGGTGCCAGGGTTCAACTTTTCCCATCCACTCGGTGCTGAGTCAACAACAAAGCATTAGAGATTAGAGAATAATTCATAAAGGTGGCATAGAATATTCCAAAAGCGTGCTAGGTAAGCTTTTCAGCCGGAGAAAATAACAATAGAGCATGTTAATACAATATTATAAGTCAAATAGTTAATACATATTAAATATCGTCGAATATTTGGCAGAGCGGGAATCCCTTAAGCAGTGTCAGCTGCTAATAAATTTGTGAAATTATTATTAAGCCTCAAGCGGTTGCTAAGATACTTCAGATTGTGCCAAAGTGTATCTGGAGTAGGTCATTTTCTATATATTTTTAATAGCTATCAGTCAATGAAGCGGCTGAGTCGAGCTCAACTGAACTGAACTGAGCGGGTGCTAGCTAAAAAGCCAGCAGCGACGCATTGATGTCAACGATTGCGACAAGTGCACTTCTGCTCTGGAGCACCCAGAAAGAGAGATAGAGAGAGGGAGAGGAAGAGAAAGGAAGAGGAAGATGGGAGGTTGCGCTGGGCGTAGTCACTTGAACCGAGTTGACAGACAGACAGAGAGACAGCAAATGGACAGATATATCCGAGAGAGGAGCGCGAGCATTTAACATTGTCTGAACAAGTGCTATTGTGGAGTACTCGAAATATACCACACTGCCAATATATCTGTCACTGGCTATACCATACTATGCACTATAGCATCTGATCGGCTCTCGATCTGGTTCATGTGTGTGTGTGTGTGTGTTTGTGCCAACTCGGTTAAGTATTATGTAAACATGGCAAGTGGCGCACATGCAACATTGTTCTCTTACTCTCTGGTTCCTTTGCCTTCCGCTTTATACTAATTTGAATATTGGCCCATTTCCCAGCAGGAGGCTCTTCTATTGCAATGTTGTCCCTTCCTTGAACGAGCCAGAGAAAGAGATTATCATGATGTTTAAGGCAATGAGTTTGACAAAATACGGCAGCAACATCAAAATCTGGCTCGCTTTTATACAAATTAATTGCTTTTATACACAGTAAATATTAGAGTGGCTAATTACACAGGGTTTTTGGTTATGGTACTCCTCTCTCTCTCTCTGTGTCTCTATCTCTGGCTGTGCCTTTACTGCTTGCTCTAGGCATTTGGGCATCCGGGACCACGGCTAATCTTGGACCTAGGAAATTGAGTCGCAAAAAAAATGTTTAAGTATACGCGGCTTAATATTTATAGCTAATTTATCCATGTCCCTGGGCTTCAAGTCCAGCTGACTCTCTCATTGTTGAATTAATATTTACAGGTAACTGCCATAACTCTGGCATTCTAAAATTTTCATCAAGAATAGAAACAAGTTAGAGCTTCACATCAAAGTAACAGCATCTAGGGATCATCATAAAATATTCATATCAGTCAACACTCTCCATTTCTTACTAAACAGACTTCTCCAATCAAATGTTATCGATAAATGTGCATAACAAAGGATTTACATTTATGTTTGTTTCGAAAAGCGTTCTAATTTACATAATCTTGTGCTTTTTATACTTATTTATTTAAGTTTTTTTTAGACTTTATTTGGAGTGTTTGTTTTGTTTACATTTTGTTTGCCCGCCATGTTGATTTCATAGAGATGTAAGTTTTGCTGATCAGCTGATCGCAGTTGTATATCGATAGTTGAGACTACAGAATTCTGTTAGGTTAACAGAGTTGCCAAAACAATTGCTACACAAAAGTATATCGAAAATTCACACAAATCTAAACGAATTACAAAAAAAAACCATGTAAACTAACGTTATATAAAAAATATACTGACGATTATTGTAAGTATCAAATGCTGCTGAGAGCCTTGCCTACATTTTATTCCGATAACATCGATAACATGAGTCTGTATTGTGCTTTTCGATATCTCCCCAACTGTTAATGCTGCGCTTGTTTACCGTTGTCTTTTGTGAACTGAAGGCGGAGACGTGTTCTTAAATCGTAGCACTCGAAATTGTTTGTTTTGTATTGACACGAGTATGTGGCGTCACTTATTCGGTTGGAGTCGGTTTGGTCCAGTTTGGTTCGCTTTTTTTTGTGTGTGGATCATGCTAGCCGTTAAATAAACAGAACAGAAGTGGGCGATGCTACCAGAGGGATGGACATGACAATGGCAATGGCAATGGGCGAGGGTAACGGTACTAGCAACGGTAATCGTATCAGGGTTCAGTTCCAGGTCCTCATCACGGTCAGTATTGTATCCTGTATTCCCCAACAAAACAACCTCTACACTCATCAGGCCAGGCCCCACTGGTTTGGTTGGCTGGGTAGCAACTTGTGATTCCCGGTTGCCTCTTAGTGACGGCTCTGCCTCCTGGCTGCTATCATTGCTATTGCTGCTTTTGACGTGCGACAATATTGAGATATCGTCTCAAGTGTAAATTGTTATTGACACTTTGCGTATCGTGTGCTTAGGCAATCCCGGCAGCGGTAACACCAACACCAACACCAACACCAGCAGCAACACCATCAATGTCAATTCCACACAATTCTCCTTCGGCTCAATCAGCATTTTGTTTCCTTCACTCGAACCTAGCAAGTTCCCAATTTTCGTCTCGCTGTCAATGGGACTGGGACTGGGACTGGGACTGGGGATGGGACTGGTTCTGTTGCTTGTTTGTTCCGAATATTTGTTTAGTTTGTGCATTTGATCGGCAACTGCCCAAGCCCAGTCATCCAGTCAGGCAGTTATCCATTCACCCATGACCTCAGTTTTCCCCGTTCCCATAGAGCAACCATTTCTTACTCTAGGCGTTGAGTCGATTTTTCATTTTTCATTTCGATATTATTCAAACTTCATTAGAGCCATTCAAATGCCTTAGATCGAATATTAAGGTCAAATTTAAAAGAATTTTACATTATTTGGTATTTTTTTTTTTAAAGAAGCCTGAATTATTTAATGTTAATTTTTTAGATTGTCTCTGTATTATATAAAAATGAAAGGAAAATATCCAACAGTAGGGACTGGCCCGACAGTAGGGACCCTGTGTTTAGTTTTTTTGGGCAGTATGGTCTTTCCGG
>JBANCZ010000591.1:0-32677 GCA_037040025.1 Sphaerogastrella javana
CTGGGTCCGCGCGTTAACAAGCCCGTGCTTGGTGTCGTTGGGCCACTTGATTGTACTGCCGTTTAGTACATCAACGTTCAGAAATAATCTATTTCCCTATATTTAAATCTTAGTCGTATTGGATTGCAACCTCGAAACCTCTCTCCCTCTCTGACTTGCACTTATATTTATTGCTTTGTTTTCCTCTCTCTCGTTGCAGCTGAGTTTCCTGAGGAGGACAGTGATATGTTAATGGAGCCGAATGACTTTACGCCCATTACTGTCTTACGCTCCCACGAACAGCAGCACTTCCATATGCCGCCCACCACACAGCTGCAGCAGCAACACCCACCACAGCAGCAGCAGCAGCATCAGCAATTACAGCAACCACAGCAACAGCAACAACTTCGCGTTGTTGTTGCACCCGCTCAGAGCCGTCACTTTGAGGCCCAGGAGCAGTTCCGTCCCATAGCCAATCCGAATACGCAGCTGTTGTCACGCTCCGACGGTACAGGCGGACCTCTTGGCCCCGATTCGCATAGTCAGGCAGCTCAGAACTTCTATCCTCCGTTCTATCATGAGGCACCGCCATTGGGACATTCGCGTCCCTATTTCGCTGGACCCATAGGACCCACTGGTGAGAATCCTTTGCAACTGCCTCTGTTGACACCAGGACCACAGCAGCAGCAGCAACCACAGCAGCAGCAACGGGGCTTCGATGCGGCAATTTTGGGTAGCGGAGATTTTGGGGTGCTGCGTGGTGGTACATTCTATCCGGAGGAGGAGATGCCATATCATCCGGAGGATAATAGCGATTACATTTACGGTGATGCCAACAATGGGCATGGACGACCTAGCGAGGGCTTCATACAGAAATACACATATCCAGAGGAGCAATTTGCCAATTTCCGTGACTTTGCGGACATTAACACGCCAGCAGATTCGGCCTTCTCACAATTCGTGGTTGTGTACGCCGCCAAGAATGCGACCAAGCCCAGTAATCACCCACATCCGAAGAACATATTCGAACAATTGGAGTTGCTGGATAGGGAGAAGGCGCTGGAAGAGGCAGCGCTCAAAAAGCAACAGCCAAGCAAATCAAAATCCAAGTTATCCAAAACGAAGCTACAAAAGAAGTACAAGAAGAAGGCAATTGCCAAGGAACTGGAACTAGAGCCACTGCTAGCCTTAAGCTAAGCACCCGACTAATCTGCTCTTGCCTCTCTCTCTCTCTCTCTCTCTCTTCCTCCTTCTCTGTCTTCCTCAATCTCTCTTTATCTATGCACATTTACAGCATCTATATGTTTTCTAGCGATTGGAAAAGCTGAGAGGAATCTTCCAGATTTTCACATTTCACAATTCTTCTTTATAGTTTTTATTTATTTTGAGCAAAGCAACAAATCAAAGCAAAACTCCAGTTGACTTTTTTTTAGTTACTGTAGCTTCATTCCATTTGCATTCACTTGCCACGCCCCCTTATATCACTGCACTGTGCCCAGAGTCCACTGCGAACGTTGTGCCTGGCACAATAATTCATATTTGCAATAGTTCCGTTAGTTTTGTGTACTAATTATTATTATTATTATGATTATGATTAATTACTTAATGTAATATTTTTTTTTTGTTTGCTATTTGTCTCCTTGTACTTAATTGTAGTTCGTAGTTTACTCGTATCTGTATCTGTATCTTTATTTGTATTTGTATTTGTATTTGTATTCGTATTTTAATTCTTACATTCGTATCATATTTGATATCGAATAATTAATTATTCTGTTGTTTAATTAAACATAATTGTATTGTGTGTGTACATAAAATGAAAACAGCTCTTAATTGTAATTTTAATAATAAAGACAATAAACAATATTTAAAGACTCTTTGTTTTCATTCACAACATTGCAATTAAGAACACTTCTTGTCCATAAAACAATAAACAGGCTTCATAAGATCGGGACTAACCCGTCTTGCGGGACAAATGCGGGACAAATAGAGCGGCCGAACTGTACCAATAGGCATGTAACACGACACGTAACGAGAAATTACCCCTTTGAGATACAGTCCACTCGAAGATATCACCCTAGATATACACATAAAAATTTGAATATATAAATCAACCTAAGACAAGGAATCAATGCAACCACTAGTATATGAGACGAACAATAGACCAATAAAGATTTCTCTTGTACACTTCGTAAAATGAAAAGGACGACATTAAGTATTTAGAAGAAGGTAAGAATAACAGGGTTCCGCTGATAAATTTTATTAATTTACTCAAAAACAACTTTTAATTGTAGTTAGCATACTAAAGACAATAAACAACATTTTAACACTATGCTTTCATTTGTTTATTTTTTATTATTATTATTATTTCATTTCATTTATTTATTTATTTCATTTATCCTTCTTCTTAAGATAAGAAAAAGATCATTTAGTATTTAAAACAAGGTACGGATAATAAGGTTGCTCTAATGAATTTTATAAATTTAAATAGCATATTGATATTCATTTAAAATCGACTATTTTTATGTAACTTGTTTGAAGTGATTTCAATAATTTTTTTTTAATATTATTTCGTCTTCGGGTGTAGGAAACTTGACCAAGATAAACTTGCAATGACTTAATTATACGCTCGGGGGCCCAAAATCAAGTCCAGACCAACAGTGAATAACTAGTGAAGGAGCATGTGTTTGGCACAGTGTGTCATTATTTGTTTTAATTCGTTTCTACAATTCTATTTTGAAAATTAACTTTATAATTGAAAAATGTAATAAACATTTAAAATAATTGGCAATCTTTGACAGTTTTTTGTTTAGCTTAGAAAAAAAAATTCAAATTGTATTATGCTCAAGTTTCGAGCAATTACAAATGATACAGAGTTTCACTTCCATATGTCATTGTGTGCACACACTGTTTACCATCGCGTTTTCCATTCGTCAACAGATCAGTCGCATGGTCTAACGGTTTACAACAGCTCGTTGAAATGCAATTGCAACTGGAACTGCCACCGTACGTGCAACTGGCTCTGCCTGGGGCTCTGACTGGGGGCTCTTACTCTGGCTGTACCTCTGGAACTGGTAATGGTAGTGGCACTGGCACTGGCACTGCTGTTGGTGTTGGTGTTAGTGTTGGTGTTGGTACCGTTACTGGAATTGGAACTAAAAGTGCCGCTACATTTACCGCTGTCTTAGTCATGGTCATTGTCCGCTAGCGGTTTTTTTTTTAATTCATGTGGGCTGCGGCCTCCGTTTTGAGATACCCTTACTGCACAGAGTGCATGATAATATTGTCACGCTAGCAATTATTTTTCTCTTTTCTATAGACTATCAAGTATTGCATGATGCATACATGGTTGTTCTGGCAATTGTTCTAATTATTATTTATTAGCGCGGACTGAATATAAGACATTACGTCAATTCATAGACTCAGCACCTTATTACATGATTTAAATGACAACCGTTTACTTCGATGTATTCAAATCGATTATTTAAAATATATGAAAACGCATTAATCTCTAGAAACTGCTCTCGATTTTAAAAATATTTCGAGTCGTGGCGTTTATAATTTCCATTTTTATGGTGTGTTTAAAAAGCGATTACGCTAGTTAGTAGATTTAATTATTGGTACTTGCATTTATTATATTTGGCTTTATCTATCGACAGCCGTACAGTTCCCGACTCTGTCACAGACTTTGGCATATGTTGTGACATTTGGAGGCTGGCACTTATTATACGGCCTCACCTTAAACGTATGTATAATCATTGGTATAGGTGTGTCTGTGTGTGTGTGTGTGTATGTGTGAGAGAGTGTGTGCATGTGCGTGTGAGTGATTAAACAAAAGCTAGGCCCAGACCCAGACCCAGAATTATAGTTAGACACCAACCGATATGGCTTGACATGACATGGGAGATTGTGCGTTTGGGCGCGTATGGGTATGCCAGACTATATAGACTATAGATGGTAATGGGTGTGCACAATTATACTAACCGTATCGATGCTGACGCAGGTCAATGGTGATGGTGAGTATACGATCTGCGAACTGGCAGTTGGATTAATTAATTGGAATTCTTGCAGTATTTAAATTGTACATAAATTCAATTACTCGTATTGCCGCCCACTTTGGTGGGCGTGGGAAAACACCAAACTTGTTTGGCAGCAACACTTTTAAATGAATGAATGAACAACAAGAAATTCCACGCAAAACCAAACCCAAACAATTTGAGTGGAGTGGACAGGCTGCGTATACGTAATATATGTATTAATTTAGCATATTACACATACGACAAGTGGTCAGTGTGTAACATTTGCATGGCATGGAGTTGCTCTCTCTCTCTCTCTCTCCCTCTGTGTGTGTGTGTGTGTTTTTTTTAGAGTGGTAGCAAAGTGCCTTAATGAGTATGTGTTATTTATGTTAATTAGGTAAGTTATTAATGGTCGGGTGTGCTTTTGATAGACAGCTAATCACCTTATTCGACGCAGCTTCATGTTAATGGGCTTTTCATCATGAGAACACTTCCGTTTTATTTCCATTCTTAGTTTCTATTTCTGTTTCTGTTATAGTTTCTGTTTCAATTTGTGTTTACGTTTGGATTTCGATTTCGTATTCGTATTCGTATTCGATGTTAGTTGTTTGAATGTTGGTTTGAGCATGAGTTTAACTTAAACTCGTTGTCATTGTTATGGTTGTTATTGTATTAGTTTAATGGCTTTTTGATTGCTGCCTTTTAAGTCAATTTGAAGTTATTTTTTATGGTTGGCTTTTTCAGCAATTTGCTGCAGCTGATTTCGAGCGATTAAGGCAGCAATTGCTGTAGTATCTTTTACGATTGCAGTTAATTTGGCTGCAGTTGTTGAAAGATATATATCAAACATTTATATGCACATGTATCATGAGAACTATTTAAATTGATATGCTAATTGACTTGTATTAATAAGTAGATTACTAACTACATATACTCTTCTGTTTTCTAATCTCTGCCCCTCTCTCTCTCTCTCTATCTCTGTCTCTCTATCTGTCACTCCATCTGTGTTCTTTATCTCGACTTGCCTACATTCTTTGACAGCTCTTATGAAACCATTTCAAGTGTTCAACTCCTGCCGAGCATTTGTCAACGCGCCCTAGAAATAACCCAAATTCTTTATGGTCTATAGTAAGTGTTCATGACTGTGGTACAACCATAACAGATTTTACATACTACACAGGGAGCTCGAGCCAGACCCATACGTTCGCCCACACAATTAGCTAGCTGAGCAGCTTGGCAAATCGCTCAGATTGCCAATAAACTTCGGGCAGTCAGTCAGTTGAAGTCAAGCTTAAAGGCGCAACCAGTACACATTTGCATACATACCTTACATACATATGTTACATACTTACATATCTACTTTACATACAGGCATGATGTAGCACTATAGGTACTACGATCACGCCAGTCGAGTGCGCATTGCTTTCTACCTATGACTGCATACAGACAATAATAACAATAAAAATAGACAAATTGATCAAGGCACATATATATATATATATTTATTTGTTATTATAATTTCTTTTAATTTTACATAGGTTATGACAAGTAATTATTTATTTTTAGATCAATCTTCAAGCAGTTGCAAGTTAGTCAAGTGATTCATTCACTTGATATATCCAGTTTCATTAGGTACTCGTTTTGCATAACCAGCAACATCTTCTAAGTATTTTTTTAATACGCTACAACCTTTCAATTGTTTGTTCGATTTAAGCCTAGTTGAAAATGGTTTCAATAGAATAACAAATATTTTTCTAATTTTATAAACACACAGGCACAGATTTACACTAAAATAGATATTTTATTTTTATTTTTTTTTATCTATGTATTATACACCAACACCATTTGGTTATGCCACAGATTTTGTTGGTTTTTTTTTTTTTTTTTTTTTGGGTTATTTGCCTTTCGTGCCGCTGAAAACTTTATTAATATACAAATCGTGCTCCTAATTGAAATTTATTGTTAATGAAAACTAAATTATGTCTATCCAACTATGGCCACTTGACACGATAGAACCAATATCGGGCCAAAGAAAATGAATGGCAATAGCTTAAAACAACAACAACAATGACCCCACGAAGATACAGTTAACAGTTTAAATAACAAAATACCAAGAAATTGATTGAAAGCATATCGCAGATTTTATACTCTGGTGAATAAGGAAATTTCAACTTTTGGCATTTTATAATTACTACATTTACATCGAATCGCATATAATTAATATCAAAAAAAAAATATATATATATATATTTTTAAATATAACTTTTCGGTATAAATAATATTCTTCCATAATAATAAGTTTTAATTGGCATTTCACTTTATTTCTAAGAAACTTTTATTGCTTATTGTAACGGAAATTCTTGTAGACTTTTGAAAGAGTATTAAAGCACTAAGTGTGCAGATTTAGTCGCCCACATAACATAGAAACGAAACCCCGAAACTGAAGCTAACCAAAGAGAATAACATAAACAGAAACTGAAACTGAAACTGAAACTGAAATTAAAAGACACACTGAAAATGTCGACCCAGAGTAAGCGGCATTTCAAGTCACGGTCCCCGGCCAAGGGCCCCCAAAAGCTCTAGGCTGGCATTAATTTGGCATTTAAACGCTCATTACGGTGACAGACACGACATCTGAGTGACAGAATCTGTGGGTGGATATCTATCGTATGGCTGGACAAATGCGATATAGAACCGTATGAGTACGTACGTATTATACGCGAATTAAGTATGTTTTCAACCGAAAATTAAAGTTTCTAAATGATAACATATATATTTATTCTTCTATATTTTCGTTCTTGATTATAGGTAACTAAAAAACAATGCCTTCAAAAAATTTGTTGTTCGAATGAGTAATAATAATAAAATACTTTCGAGTATGTCAATTTGGATTTGAAATGCTAAAAGAACAATGTGGTTTAACTGAATTCAAAAGATAGTCCAATTAAAATAAATATTATCTAAATTATACTTTATTTCAATTCCAGTTCTGGGCATTCATTACATTTGTTCTAGTACAATGCCAATTAACGACAGTTTGTACAGTACGCTATGCCCTAGGTGAATGTACGAGTTGTTCAAAGATCTAAGTACTGCAACCTTAGAGCCGTTCAATGAGAGTTACCAAAGCCAAACTGATCACTTTCAGTTGGCTGTAAATAAAGCTTCTTGTGGGTAACTTAACAGCCGTCGTTTAACAACAGCAACAGGTCGGTCGAGATGTTGATTCATAGAATGGGGGATACGAGTTGCCATATAGCATGGTAAATATTGAAATGACTGCTGTACGAGCGAAGCTCAAGGCAGTTGGCAGTGGCAGCTTCTGTTTATTTAGGCGCCTCTAAATATTGTTTTTATTTCAATTTGTACATTTTGTTTTTCCAGTCCGTATCTATTTAAGCCTTTCACAGTTGCTGCACAAACACAAACACGATGGGTACCCACAGTTTGTTGCCAACTAATGCAAATAAATTGTCTACAGTCACTTGTAAGCGCAACAGCAGCCGGCAGCTAGCGATGCTAGTATAAAAAAATCAACAACAACAACAAAAAAAGAAAAAACAGAATGCATAAAATTGTCAGGGTGCTCATCATCCAACCGAGTCGAAGTCAAAGTCGAAATTATATGTTAGTCATAGTCGCAGACTTCTCGAAATCATCAAAGTCGACAGCGTCAATCCGCAATCCGCAATCCGTAAACCGCAATCTGCAATCGCCAATCACCAATCTCATTATTGTTATCGGCATCGTCATCGTCATCGTCATCGCCATCGCCATCGTCATCGTCATCGTTTTCTGCGATGCGTTTGAACAGCGCTTCAAAAATGATTGCTACGACAATATTAATATTACCCAACAAATATAATCAAATTCTATCAAAATCAGTGACATTTTAATACACTCGATTATTTATAAATTTCGTTATTAAAATTATTGCGCACATATCGTGGGAAGACCAACTCTATCTCTCACACAAAAAAAAATTAAAGAAATACTAAAAACTCACTTTATTCAGGTGAAACAACAAGCATAATAGTAATGTTACAAGAATCGTAATCGACTGCAGAATACCTTGCTCCTTACATAGCCATAAAACACTCAAGTGTTGAGGTCGCATTTTGTACTACATATACCTCTTCTATCTTGTATTTCAGCAACGAGTGGGGACGGCAAAAACAAATTAATAAATCGATTATTAAATCATGATTAATTTTAACCTTACGATTAATTTCATTACACATTACATTACACTTTTCGATTCGATTAAACCGATAAACATTCGATTATTGTGCATCAATTGATTAAAAGCAACGAGACGATAGACTCTAAGAATGAGGTTACTTTTTTTTGTTTCCTTTTTTGTTTGCTAGATTTTCATAAACAATCGCAAAGGGTTTGTTTTATTTGTTTTCAAATTTGCAAAAATTTCACAAAATATGTTATACTCTTTGAAATTACTTAGTTTACAGGGTATTGTGCTGTTGTTGTGCTACTGTTTGCTGTTTGTTGTTGCTATTTGTTGCTGCTGTTCTCGTTTAACTTTTGCATGTTTCCTCTATGGCAACTGTCAATGTTAAGCTGGAAACTTGAAAATGTGTACAAATGCAACAACAACAACAACAACAACAACAGCAGCAGCAGCAACAACAACAAATTCAGATCTTGTTGTTGTAGCTGCTGCTTGCGTTTTGTCGTTTTGTAATGATTTTAATGCCAAACATAAACAATTATTTTCAATTGCAACACATTCTTTTGTTATTTTTACAAAGGCAATGGCCGCTATTTGTTGTTGTTGTTGTTGTTGTAATAGTTGTTGTTTCTTTTTTATGTCGTTGTTGTTTGCTTTAGATGCAGTTGAATTTGTAAATTTTGTGATTTGCAGATGCAGCAGATGCAACAGATGTTCATGCGCACAGCTCGGTGCCTTTCGACTCACAATTAGCGCAAATGCGGCAGTCAACGAGTGTGCGGTATTCAGGCCTAGTATTGATAATCTGTCAGTCACTCAACCAATCACTTAGTCACTCAATCAACTTGGCTCAGTCAGTTCAATGAAGCAACGAGCGCGTGGCAAGGCAAAGTTCGTTGCCTAAGTCTTTCGTTTTGATTGAAAGTGCTTATCCAGCTGATTTTTTGATTGTTTCTTTTTTTTTTTTTTTTTTTTTTTGACTGTGGCAACAAACTCCCTGAGTCTGTGCGAGTCTTGTTAATTATGCAACCGCCATAGCCATAGCCACAGCCATAGTTATAGCCATAGTCATAGTCATAAACAAAGACAAAGGCAAAAGTGCAACTGTCAGTTTGCGCATGTCGCGCGCCAAGTGGCAAGTGCCACATGCCCCACGCATCTAACAATGCAACTCCGTAGAATATACTATATATATTGCAGACACCGTATTCAAGAGTAAATAGGGTTTATGCTGTTTCTGGTTAGAATAGAATATTGCTATAAAGGAACTTCTGGACATTGATATCAAAAATCTATATTCAAAGATGGTTAAGATATGTATAGATAGTGAGATATAAAACATATTTTATATTATACAAATTATACAAATATGTACGTAAAGGAATATATATTTATTTGTCACTTTTGAAGATTGATATGGTCCTATAAGCAAGGTAGTAATGCCCCTTTGATTGACATTCTTTCCAGTATCAACGACATTTTTATTATGAAATTAGCATTCGATCTATTTATCTCAGAAAAATTTATATTATATAAGATAGATAGTTTATAAATATGAATAATATAGTATGTTTTATAGTATATATATATACTCTATATATTCTCTCACGCAGATGCAGTTGATTTTATTTTTTCTCACATAACTAATGTGGTTTAAAGGCATTTAATAGAAATCACTGTCTATACAGAAATCAGATTATATCATGAACGAATTATAAATATCAATCAATCAATTTGCTTGAAGGCGGAGCGATAAACACAAACGTTATATCATTAAGTGTAACGACACGTATTCTGTTGATTGTATGGTAGATCTGTATACGCATCTGTGTCGGTGGCGTTCGACTTAACAGACACATTACTCCTTTGCCTTATACCTTCACAGAATCTTCCCAAACACTTGATTTTTGTTTTCATTTAAAAATACAACTGCGTAGTAGGATTTTGGAGTATAGCAATTCACAGAATCACTTGAAAGCAGACAGAACTTGATGTGGATGTAAATCACTCTTAAAAAATATATGTTAATATAGAATTATGATTAGTTGTGAGCTAAACTGTATAATACTATACTATAACTGGTATAAGACTCATAAAAATATGGGAATAATTTGATCGTTAAATATATACAGTTAGCATATTGTTATCAAGATGTATTTATATATCTATAAGACAGATGATTGCAGCTGATGTCTTCGCTCGATTCTTCAAATACAACATTAATATGTGTTAATGCGCATTGTTTGCTATGGCTGATGTTGATGCTGATACTGATGCTATTGACGCTGATGATGATATGATGATGATGATGATGATGATGATGATGATGATGATGATGATGTTGATTGCAATGATTACTCATGTCAATTATTATATAAGCTCGGGTAGGAGATGCTGCGTCCATTGCGCTGCTGACTATCATTGTATTTGTTGTGTGTTTATATGTGTGTTTATGTGTGTGTGTGTGTGTATGTGTGTGTGTGTGTGTGTTCCGTCGGCATTCGGCGAAAGCCTCAAAGTGTCAGCGAACAAAAAGCTGAAAATACAGCGGCAAGAAAATGCAATTGATTTTGTTGTATAATTTCTACAGGTCTTTCTGTCGGCAGCTGCATTCAATTTATTGAAGATGCGCGGTGCTTTATTGCTGCCAAGCTCGATGACTGTGGCGTCCAGAGTTACCTAGACGCTACCAAGCCTCGGGCCACAAACTGTGTGTATGCCTTTTGGCTGAGAGCCTCAAGAGCTGCTGGAGTTGTTTAACAAGCTCGCAGCGACAATGCGACACAGAGAGATACTAACACAAATACACACATACACCAAAACACACACACACACACACACACACACATGGATACACACAACAACACACACACATCAGTTTAGTTTCTCATGGGTTTCGCAAACAACAGACTTAAGACACGAACTACAGCACAGTAGAGTACAATGCAATACAATACAGTATAGTACAGTGGCATCGGCAGCTACAGCGGCGGCAAAATAAATTTATAGGGCGCGCTCGTGTCATAAAATTTATCAACCATGATCTAAATTACATTGTGAGCTTGCGTTTTTCTCTTCGTTTTTTTTTTTATGGTATACTTACATTATGCATATGCTTATGACTTTGTACTTATATATATTTTCATATTGTTGGGATTTTTGCGCTTGTTATTTATTATTTGCACACTTGATATTGTTGTTGTTGTTGCTGCTGACAAAGGATTTTTGTGCATATTGTTGCCATGACAGTTTCTGAATATATAGTATAGTGTGCCCGATGTCTGTTGTCGGTTGTCTCATGAGTTGTGGCTATGAATGCATTCAATCAGTTGTCACTTTATGCCTGCTCATGCATCGCACTAACTACCTCTGCATCTGAACAGTATCTGGTGGCACTCAGGGCCAGCCCAGCTTATTATTTATGTGCCATCCATTGCAGACTGCATCATCTTATCATTGGCCCAGGTAAGTCATCGTCTGCTCCATGCATATTTATTCATTCGTTCGTCATAATTGACAATCTCTTCAGCAGACTAAAAAAAACACATCCTTAAGTAAATTTTGGATTAATATACCAAACTTCAATTCAATTACAACTTCAACTTCAACTTCAATTCCAGTTTATGATAGTTGTCATAGATGATGACAATACAACACTGCATCATTTATCATTCCCCTAGGTAAATCATCGTCAGGTTCAGAGAATATTTACATTCGTTCGTCATAATTGACAATCTCTTCAGCAGTTTCAAAAAAAAATCCTTAGGTAACATTTTTTTAATATTTTAAAGTGCGATCAATTTCAGTTACACCTTATAACAAATGCCATAGATAATGACAGTACAAGATCAACAGATAATTAAACAAATTATATTTTCAACAACAAACGGAGGTCTCTCAGTAGTATAAGATATTAGATCTACATGCTAGTTTAAATGACTTGAATGTATACCAACGTATGGCGATCAAAATAGTTGATAAGATCGATTTAATTGAATCAATGTTGTATGCAAATTGTAGCTTTTATTGGAATTGACTAAATTCAATGCGTTGTCAAATTACATATCCTGTTTGTATCGACATGAAGCGTTATAACACGTTTTGGCTCAATGAATGCTTTCTCTTCCTTTTATGGCAATAGGGATACTGCTAACAAAAGAAAACTGTCAATTTAATGTAGAAATGTGAGAGCGAAAGTGAAATTACCTTTGGATGAGGTTAGTTCAGCTTTTGTATGTGTGGCATGCAAATTGAAAAATAGAAATAAAATAAAAATACTCGCAAATGTTGACAATTTTCCATGGCAGCCAAAGTAAGCCAACTGACAAAACCAACAACAGCAACAACAACAACAACAACTGCAACATCATAGCACTATTGATGGTGGAGCAGGAAACATTTTCTTGGAGACAGAGACCCCAGTTGCTCATGGAGCTCAGCTCAACTTAGTTTGGGTTGAGCTGTGATAAACCAAGCTCCGTTGAGCTGATCTCAGCCTGCTTGAGTTGAGTTGAATTGAGTTGAGTCGAATTTTGTTTTGTCTTGGTGTGTTGCACTGTGTTATGTTGAGGCGAGTGTAACGGTAACCGGCCATGAAAGAGGAAATCAATGTTGCTCACAGAGCAAGGCAAAAAGAAAAGTCGCACGCTTTTACTGAAAAGCGAAACCAATTTCACTTGCCATCCACTCAATTGCGTTAGTTATGAGTGCAGCAACCAGCAACAATAGCAAAGGCAGCAACATCCACCATTGACAACATAATCATGCCAATTGACTAAATGTGTCAACCCCACAACAGCAGCAACATTCAATTGAAACAGGGAGGATTGCAGAGGAAAGCTAGAGATATATGCAATAAGATTGTAATGCCCCAACAATTTTCCTGTTATCTAAAAGCGCGTAAATTGCTCTTCACATCTGCAACTGTTGCCGTTGCTGTTGCTGTTGGTGTTCCTGTTGGTGTTGGTGTTACTATTGCTGCTGCTGTTGCTGCTGCCGCTGTTGCTGTTGCTGTCGCTGCTGTTGTTGTTGCTGATATTGCTACTATTACTGCTATTGCTGCTGTTGATGTTGTTGTTGCTGTTGTTGCTGTTGCTGTTGATGTTGCTGCTATTACTGCTGTCTGCTTAGTAATTTTTCACAATTTGCAATTATTGAATTTCTTCGATGACATCAGCGAGACTTCCTGTCATTTGATTTCAATACGCTAATGTGCTATTCACTCACACTCAAACAAATACGAATGTGCATTTACATTTGCATTAAATGACAGCAACTGTTGCTGTTGTTTCTGCTGTTGTTGCTGTTGTTGTTGTTGCAGTTGCTGCTGCTAATTGCTGCTGTTGCTAAAGTTAATGTTGCTGCTGTTGTGGCTCTTTCAATGCAATAAACATACAAATCTATGCAACATTTCATTTACATAATTTTAACGAAATTGCAAACAAATTGCATCGAATTGTATACGCGCGTATGTTAAATATTATGAACCGGTTCAAGCGTTGGTTCCACTCTCAGCTATTTTGAGCTTAACTTTTCGTAATCTCAACATCACAATCAATTCGATATCATCATAAGTTGAACACAATTCGATTGAACTGAGAAAATGTCCATTAACTTGTAGCACATTCAAAAAAAGTGGAAGTAAAAATGATTTAAGCTGTTTTTCAAGCCGGAACCGGAACCGAAATTAAAATATTTTGATAATTTTTAGAGAAAAGATAGAGATAAAATTCAGGAAAAGCTATAGGATATTAAACAATAAATACTTTATTTTTAATTATTCAATAACTAATCACGTGAATAGAATTATATATATAAATCAATAGAAGTGAAAGCTGTAGGAAAATCTTCAGTAAATTTTAAAGGCAGAGTTAGAGCTCAAGGTACAGGCTAAGGCAGTGCTAGACGTAAAAGTTAATGAGTCTATGCTTGAGCTTGGGAGAGAGAGAGAGATATAAGTTGAGGTATTGACAGAGGTAATTGCAAAGGAAGAGGCAGAGCTTGAGTTTAAAGATAGGAAGAAGAGGTATTGAGTATCGTTTGACAGCGCATTGCATAAATTCACAAAATATAATGATTTCAGCGCTTGACGCAAGATGATGTTGCAAGCAACAAGCAACAAGCAACAACCGAACAAGCGAACAGCAGCAACAAGCTAAGTATAGACAGCCGGTGTCATTGACTAATGTTGCATGAAGCGCATAAAGCTAGCAAAACCACAATAACCAAAAACCAATCTAAAGGCAAACAAAACAATAGAACCAACTCTGCCAGTTGCCAGTTGCCAGTTGGTAGTTGTTGTTGCAACTGTTGTTGCTGCTGCTGCTGCTGCTGCTGCGGTTTCCGTTGAGGCCCAAAACCCAGCCCCAAAATCCAGCACCAGATACTGAGTCACTGCTCCACTGTGTGGCTGCCTCCAAGCGGCAACTTTTTGATGGCTTTACCTATAATTTAATACAACATTTCGTTTCGTTTCTATTCAGTTTTTGTTTCTTTTGATATTCGTGTGGCTTGCACCCATACAAAGTCATCTTCGCGCCACCCGTTTGTCGAAATGTGAATAGGTTGACAGGGTCAACATTAAATCCATATTGTAGGGCATCCAACCAGGCAGTGGGGTGCTGCTGCTGCTGACTGACTGGCTGGCTGGCTGGCTGGCTGGCTGTCTGGGTGACTACCTGGCTGAGTGCCTGACTGGCTGCTTGGCTGCCTGAGTGTCTGGCTGGCGGCATGTGGCAATTAATTTGAGCAGCTGCCACAGCCTGACATTTGCCGGCGAACGTGAACGTGAAAGGGCGCAATTTTTACAATAGAAACATTTGTCGCAAGACACCTTGTGCAGCCCCCTGAAGCCTCCACAGTTGCCGTACAACTCACCCACCACCCAATCACTGTTGCCGATCAATTTAACGCAACGAATGTGGCAATATCAGACAAGCGGCCGCTCGGTGGGTGTGTGGGCCAGGAGGCGGGTGGTGGGTGGTTTGAGCAGCTTCGATGCGCAGCGCTTGTAGCGTGCCAAAACGTTAAATGGAACAAGACGGCGGAGATGGAGCCGGTAATGTGACTGGAAAATGGAGACGCGGAGCGACCACTTGCCACACCGGCAAGCCCGACTCCCACAGTAATATGTATGCAGACGCCTGGCCTGGGGAGGCCTGCCACAAGTTTGTATTTTTTTTTGAGAGACTTTTTTTTTTGGATTCGAAATATCTGGTTTTTATTTTTCAGTTTGTTGTTTGTGTGTTGCATTGTTTTTTGGGTAAATGTCAGGAAAATATTGCTAAAATCTCAGCATACCGCAGCGGCAACATTTAATAAACAAAATGGGTTATTAAGCAGCCACCAAGTGGGCTAACCACTCCTCAGGTTTGTCGAAGATGCCACAGCATAACACCCCCTGCCATGTAGCGGCTTCTGCTGTCTCCCACAATGGCAACGGCAACATCAGCAGCAGCTGCAACTTATTTATTTATTCATGCAATTTTTATTTTTTATTGCGCAGAAATTGACCTTTTTACAAGCATACCCTACAATTATTGGTAGTCATTAAACGGGTAGCATGCCAAAGTTTGGCATAAAATATCTATAGATCGATCTGCAACACTGTATCCACATTTTTGTGGCATTATCTACAACCCACTAGAGTTCAGGGTAGCTTCTATGCAAGCCACGTTTTTTTTTCATTTCAATTTTACTCTTTTAATTTTCCATCGTTCAAGGTTTAAACTATGCCATGATTGACTATGCGCAAAACCTAGAGAAAATTTCATTTATTCCGCTCAATGCCAGCACGATTATAACTGGGAATTTCACGCCTCAAATTGATCAGCTTTGTTTTGCCTTCTTCAGACATGGGAAATTCGCTGCGCACTCTCAAGTCGACATGACAAAACTGTAAACTGTGAAGAAAAAAAAAAACGGTTCTCATGCCAATTCGGTTTTTAGGTTAGGCACGTTGGCCATTTCGTATGGGATTATCGATAAATGCGATTTAAAAAAACCAACCAGGCCATTCTATTGGGAAACATATTCAAAACACTATAGAATATGATTGTAAACGGAGAGGCTTTTGAAAATTTGAAAAACGGTTTACTATTATAATATTTTATATTACTTGATATAACCTTTTGGCCATAATACTGTATTTTGTATATTTGCTTTAAGAAAAATCACACATCAACTAACTAACTAGAGACGCCAATGTCGAATATATTCGTATTGCTGTTCGAAAGTTGGCAAGTCGATGGAGCATGAGCAATATTTGTACCAGATGCAATTTGTGGGGACTGTGGACACATGGTAAATGCATAATAAATGTCCTACGCTGTCAAATGTCAACCGAAATGTCAGTTACATGGCCGTATGGCATCGATTGAGCTTCTAACAGATCATTGATCGTTTATCTATGATCGCTGATCGATGATCGATGATCGATGAACGACCAACGACCAACGATGAACGATGTACGATGAATGATTGAAGCCAAACAGATACTCGATTGGGGTTTAAACAATTGATCTTATGGTGACCTTGACTTTCAAGCGACAATCGGTGAAATGTCAATTGGAGTGAGTGAGAGAGTAGGAGAGAGATGGGAGAACGACATGTGCGGAGGTTAGAGCAGATGGTAGGGCGGTGTATGCTATGGATTGATATAGTATAGAAGTTGATAGAGTCCGTTGAATAGCATTAAACAAATGAAAACAAAAGTTTATTAACAATTGAGCAAAACAACTGTGAAAGACAAGTGAAGTGAAGTGAAGTGAAGTGAAGCCAAGTGAAGCAAAGTGAACTGAAGTCATGTTAATCACTTGGACATGCCGTGCAAAATGATGTGAGTGTGTGTGTATGTGTTTTTTTAAACGGATTTATAAGGTTTATCCGGACAGGGACACAAACTTTGTTAGACTTTCATGCCATACACACTATATGGATTCATAAAAACAATCGATGATTTCAAGGCTGCCTGTGGTTCGATTCTAATAGTCGAAAATGTCAAAAGAATCTAAAACAAATACAGAGCGATATTGATATGAAAAATTAATCACCACACATACACACAGACACACAAAAGCAAAACACATACTCTATAGGTCGACAAGCAAACAAACAAATTAACAACAATTGCTATTAAAATATGTTTTCATTAACGTTTAATTGAGTTAAGAGTCAAGAATCAAGAGTCTAGAGCCCACAGTCAAGCATAGCGATGAGTGCGTGACACGACACGATAACCAACCCAAAATTCGTTGTATTTCAAATGAACATCTTATTGTTTTATGGAATATATTTAAATTTATGAAATCCGTAACACCAATCAAAATTTGTTGAAGTTCTGCTCGTGACACGTGCTGCCCAAGACGGAACGAATGCAGATATCTTGAGAGATACGGGGCATACGATATGAGATTTTTGCTCTGTACCAAAAGCCAATGGCCAATGATTGTCAGTGTCGTTGAGTGTGATTGATTGATGTACGATAAGCGGCAGGGCAGCCAGTACGACAATGGAGATTGTGGAGCTCAGTTCATTGGAGTCTAAGGCCCACTCACAAGTCGAGTAGTCGAATACTGGAATAGTCGAGTAGCTGCCTACCCTATTGTCGGCTATGGCGCACCCAAATTTGGCGATTCTAAAACCAACAACAGCAACAACACTGTACAACAGGGTACGAAGACCACTTAGCCACCCGCCGCTGAGATCAATTTGAAGCGATAAGATTAGAGGGCGGCCAAACGAATTTTCTATGGAGCCAATTGAACGCCTACAGCGTCGCTATAGCGTTCCCAAAACTCGCTACATAGAAGCGTCGTAGCATTTCTCAACTGTGCTATGCACAGTGGCATCAAACAGCTACAAAAAAGCTTGAAATGATTATGACTGTTTGATTATCATTTTGATATTCTATAGACTACATTATTGATGATATACTATAGCCATTATATGTAGAATACGGTCGAATATTACTATTACAATTTCACTATATATAGAAATATATTCAAAAAGAAATATAAATCAATTTGCTCAATCAGTCAAAGTTGAATATTTAATCTGTATACATCGAATGAGCATTCAATTGATTTCTGGTATTACGATAATCCCCAATTTCTGTACGAGACAACATAAACAATATCTGTGAGTGACAATTATACCGGCTTGTTTGCTTCTTATGCTAATCCAAGACAACACACTGTGCGGGCACTCAGAGCAGTTTAGCACAAGTACTTCTTGGTACGTCGTTGATTTTGTTTTGTATATGGACAGATAGATAGGCATATGTACGTAGGTATGTATGGTATATCTTTGTGAGTATGTGTGTGTGCTGTCTGAGACTCGTAGCAAGTATTGTCTACATACAAATAAGGAAGCAATTTGCCATGGCTTTGGGCTGGCTGGAGTAGGAAACGAAATTTAAGCCAATACTGTGGACAAATTATGCGCAACTGCCGAATGCCGACGCCGACGTCGACCACCACGACGACGACGACAACGACGTCAACGCCA
Organism: Sphaerogastrella javana; assembly: GCA_037040025.1. NCBI lineage: Eukaryota > Metazoa > Arthropoda > Insecta > Diptera > Drosophilidae > Sphaerogastrella > Sphaerogastrella javana. The sequence continues at coordinate 18,691 of JBANCZ010000591.1, forward strand.
ACGCAACAATAAACGCAAGACTTAAGCAACGAACTGGATATTAAGAATTTTTTAAACGCTTGCATTCATTTATTATAATGCAGACTAGCCAACTGGCAAACTGGCAAACTGGCAAACAGCCTGAGTACCCGCCTAATTGTCCGACTACTAAATACCACGAATCGTGAACAAACATAAACAATCGTAGGCAAACGCAGGTTGTAGTGTTTCTTGTTGTTGTTGTTGTTGTTGTTGTTGTTGTTGTTGCAACATTTCGTTGTTTGTTATTCCTTATGTCAAGGACACTGATGCTGATGGGCTGGCGTGGGCAAAGGTGAGCTTAGCCCCAGTCAACAGCAAACAATAAGCAAGCTTTATTCATTTGCATAACAGTAAAATAGTAACAGTAACTGTTAAAACAACAGCTAACGGTCCAAATGCCTAAACAAACAATTCCAAATCTGAGCTGAGATTTTGCTGCTGATGTTGTTGTAGCCATTGCCGTTGCCGTTGCAGTTGCAGCTACAGTTCGAGCATTCTCAAGTGTCCAATAGAGCAAGGGGTGCGGCTTCGGTGGGTCAGTCAGTCAGTCAGTCAGTCAGTCAGTCAGTTAGTCAGTGAGTTAGTTGGACAACAGCAGCAGCAGCTGCTGCTGGTTGCATGCCACATTGCTGCTCTTCATATTGGTGATTTTAGTGAAACCTAGTTGTACTACCTAATACGACCAATACAATAAAGTTATACTTAAGGTAAGGTAAGGATAGGTATACTACTTTTATTAAAGAAATTTATCCAATTTGTTCATTTATAGTTATTTTATTGTATAAAATATAAGTAGTCATAGATTCAAACAGTAAACATTTGTTATTATTTAAAGGTTTTTTTTTGTAACTTTTATAGATTTATCGGCACATTTAATTATCCGTACCATTGTACTGTATTTAGCTATTGACTTACAGATCTTACTGAAAAAAATGTTTTGCGTAAATATTTGCCATTTTATCGATGTGCCATTGTTTAGCTACAAGACCCACAAATGCTGAATGTGGCCCCAAAGAACTAAATGCTCTGGCACTGGTCATAGATTGAGTCTCAGTCTCAAGTTTAGTCACAGGGCTCAGTGCTGCATTGAGTAAATGTTTTTGGAGTTACATCACAGAGCAATGCTGGATCGGATGACAGCAGATCGCATCGTGAGCCAAGACAAAGCCTAATGAACTTCCGTTTTGTCAATGATTTTCTGTGTCAATTGCCAATTAAAGTCTGTGCCTGAGAAGCTGGCCAAATACATAAAGCAGTTAAAACAATGAAACGATCGCTCCTACAGACATTTACGATTTACGTTACCTCTGGCAGAAGACATTGGATTCGCAGACACTTGGATTAACGAACATCTAGATACGTGAACTAATTAGGGCACTCACAAGTTAATGTAGCAATCAACCACCTTACATATATATACATATATATATAAATTTATATGTATATTTGTTATTTTTAAAATGATATCTTCAAAATCTGTTCAGCTCTAGTACCTAAGAAGAAGTGCTGCCAGATTTAAGTAGATAAAATAATTTTTGTACGCCAATTTTAAAAGTATATCTGATTTTTTGTACACACCTCAAAAGTTGCTAAATATTTTATTGGAAATACATTCTTTCAAATGGTTTACTGCTAATTTCAAAATGTCAACTTGCATAATATTTTTAGTGATATATATATATATAGTTTCTAAGTTCATATAGCGACATGTCAAAATTTACAAGTCCATTTGATTATCTTTGGGTCTCGGAAGTAGAACGACTTATTTAAGTGGCTGTTTCAGGCAGTAATTATTGAACTAGCTTGAGCATAGCTCAATGCTTATCCGATAAATCAGCAAATATTGTTAAACCAAACAAAACGTCGTCTAATCGGTAGGTATGCGATATGCATATCAATCGACTACTGTAGAATCGAAAGCTATAACTTTGGCAGCCAAAAAAAGGTAAATAAATTGGTATGAAATGTGAATTCAAATTGAAATTGGAATTCGAATTAAATGCAAAATTTTACAAATTACTATGAGTGTAGCGATCGTACGTGATCCCATGGCAATCATAGACATTAACTGGTTAAGCTGGCAACTCAATTAATGGAACACCTACACACCAATCGATAGAATAGAGCCATGTGTTGAGGATTGAACGCAAATTCGCGATCGATTCGAAACCGAGCCCAGTTTTGGTTTTTTTCTTAGCATCGATTGAGATGAGTTACCAAACTGAAAACAGTTGAAAATCAAAGTCGCAATCCAAATGCACATCCACATCCAAATCAATATCAAAATCAAGTTCTTCTCAATTACCGACAACGTCTTTGGTTTTTGGCTTTTGGTATTCAGTATTCAGTATTCGGTATTCGGTACTCAAGTGCCGCACTTGACACACGCGATTAACTGTGACTGTATGGGTCTCTGTGGCTGCCACAGTGGCAATCTGCTGCCCTGATGCCAGGCCATGTTGCAGTGATTGTTGTTTTAATTAACGAGCTCCACTGATCGCTTGAAAAATCAATTGGTTCGTTTCGCAGTCAAGATCTGCTGCTCCACTTGAGCTTGGATTTCATCTGTATCTTGTATCTTGTAGCTTGTTGCTTGTTGCTTATGTGTCTTGTGGCCTGTAGAAGATATTGAGGCATTGAATTTGTAGCTGCTGCTGCGGCTGCTGTTTTCATCCACATCTTTAATACTACACTTACAATAGTTATTTACTTTATAATTTCAGTTCACTGTTTCGTGTTCGGTGTTCAGTGTTTTGCCTTCTTTATTAGCACAAATGAGATCACATTTGCTTTTCGTCTAGCTTCATATTACAATCTCATAAATACATCAATACAACTATACTACTACTATACTGTTGTCTGTCGGTGGCACCCTGCCCCTGGCCCACAAATCCATACGTACTCTCATACTTAGTGGCAAGGTTAGTCGAGTGTGTATGTGCGCATACTTATTTGATTGAATGTAAACAGATCGAACGACGCGATACCGTGTTGTCGTGTTTTGAATACCAAATATACCAAATACCAAGGCGCAGAATGTAGACATTATTTAGTTTACACACATGTGTGTGCGTATAGATTTATTAGAAGTAAATCGATTCGGTAATTATAAACTTCCCATAGCCCCTGCTAAAACGATAGCGAGGGATCGGGATTGGGCATGCAGACTTAATGGTATGTCCTACACATTCGCCACTTCCTTAAATAAATTAAATTGAACTTGAATTTATTGGATTATGCTTAAATAAATTCAACAATTTCAACTGTTTATTCTTTAACTTCTTTTCCACAGAGAATTTTGTTTCATCTTATCCGTTTAACTGCAATGGCCGAATTTGTTGGGGGTGATGTGTGGTGGAAGTTTTTGAACTGCGACTTCTCCAAACGTCATCAGCGTCTAACCGACTTAAGCAAATCGCATGCACTTGGCCTTCTGGGTATAAGTAACTGCACCATACTCCTCGACTATCTGATCGATGGCGATTTTGTTGAGGTTTTCCAGATAAAGGCGCGTCTTGCGCGATTGTATGATATAGCTGATGACGTCATGCATGTTGCTGAAAAATAGGAAGCCAGCTGTGCCACAGCTGAGATCCAGGTAACGGAAGCGGTTCACATCGCAAGTGCAACCGTCGTACAAGAAGTATATGAAGTCGTTGTTATTGTGGAAACGGAAGACCACATAGTTGCCCCAAGGCGCCATCACGAAGACGCGTTCCGCACAGCGGAATCCGGCACGCAACAGCTTGCATATACTATCATAGCAGCCATTCTCAGAACCAACCACAGCCATGGTTTCGGGTATGCGCAGCAGAGCCGGGTAATGGTTCGGTTGGGCGCGTGCCACATCATGGGGACCGGTTGATTCTGGGCATGGGTCCAATGGTTGGATGAGTTTCGGCGGCTCGGGACACGTTGGGCATTCTTGCTGAACCGGGAGAGCTGCTACAACGGACTTCTTTCCCTTCTTTCCTTTTCCTTTTGCCTTTCCTCCTTTTTTCCCCATTATATACGGTTAAGCGGACAAATGATGATTACGATTACAGAGCCTAAATAAAAACCAAAACATTTATATATAATATATTAATTGAATATATTTATATAGTAAGTCAACTACTTACCTACACTGGTTGAACGTCTGCTAAATTTGAACGTTCGGCACTATTTTTTATCTCATTTATTTTATTTTGTCGGAAAAATGCCGAAAAAAAATTTACAACGAAAATTTTTAGAAAATTTTCTGAGCTGTTATTGTGTGTGCACTGCTGTACAACCAGTTCAATACTGAAAACTAAATGCTCCGAACGCCCAAGTAGGGATGTTTCAGGGCTTGACAGCAACATCCCCGCTCTCTTTGGTTTCATTGCATCATGAAACAAGTGAAATCTAATTGGCTTTGCAATATCTATCAAATTTGGCTATAAGATGCCTATGATACAGTAAATCTGAATTTAGTATCTGAACTTTGGTGTTTTTAGGTTTCTTTTATGGGTTGCTTTAAAAGAGGAGCCAATCCTGAACTTCGCCAAACACAATACTTAAAATGCAATTTATTTTAATTTTTTCTTATGGAACTATAAATTATATTTCTATAAATTATATCTGAAGTGATTTATGAGCTCAATAAAAGCTCGTTAAGGCTTATAAACTGTATAGACCTAATGTTACTCCTGTTGAGCTTCCAAAAAAAAAACTACACAATATAAGCAACATTTTATATACAACCAAACAGAACCGGTGCTAATCACTCTCTAACATATGCTGTTTAAGCCATCACTTGCTCGTAGTTAACGGATCCATCGGTCCGTCTGTCTGTTGATAGGTCTGTCTGTCTGTCTGTATGTTTGTCTGTTTGTCTGTCTGTCTGTCTGTGTGTCGTCGTAATTGTCAGTTCCTCTGAGCGGAGTGTTGAGCCACAACTCGACTGATAGCTGCACACATCATGTAAATGAAGCAATTGGCCAGCTTCAAATAAGCGAATGGTCGAACATGAAATCAGAAATCTACAGAACAGTCGGGCGCAATAAACAGCAAGGCACCAAGCACCCAGTTGTATTGCGACAGGTTTCACCAACTTCCTTTATGAACCCTACAATATACACTTTACCAATTAACCTGGTCCCACTCACACAAACATATTTAGTTGACATAATTGTGATGTGGATGCTCCTTTCATTTTATTCATATTTTTACAAAAACCATAGACCCCTTATGGCTTCGGAGTACAGGCTTTAATTTAATTTAGCTCCGGTCTAAGCAGTGCACAGCAGCTGCGGAATCCGCAACGTCTGCTGCAGTTATGGTAGATTCTTGGGCAACCCAACGTGTAGCACGATTGCAAAAGGATCCTCAGTCACAGTAATACAAGTGACAAAACCAAAAACGAAAAACACAAACCAACAAGTGAAACAACAACAACAACAACAAGAGCCACAAATAAAGTGAATGTCTGCCACAGCAATTAAAACTGTTGCCTCTTAAAACCTTTGCCAAAAAGCGCTAGAAAAAAATACGCAAAACCCGAAAACTGCAAAATAATTAAAGCTCGTCAGCTAAAGAAAAACTACACCGAACAACAGCAACAAATTTAACAAAAATAGACAGGGACATCTGTTTTTTAAATACCCTTGCTGAAACCGACTAAATTTGCAGACAAATATCGTATAGTGTCTAGTAATTGTATACCTCAACGAATAGTTTAATATAATTATTAAATATTTTACCCATTAGATCTCCCTGAAAGTTTTTTTCATTCTGTGGATGATGTTACAAAATATATTCACTTACAACAATCAGTTTAATCGAAAGATAATTTTATTGTTAAAACTACTATGATGTCTATTGACCAAAGTTCTAAAGTGATTCTCTGAAATATGATAGATTTATCGATTGAAAATGCCACCCAACTATGATGGTAAACAAGTAGCTTCAATATTTCGTTTTGTTATGGTTAGATGAAAAGGTATAACTTCTAGTTGGTGTGTCCTAAGATATATTGTACCCTGTCAAACATAAGCTAGATCATAATCCATGATTCGCAAATCTTAACAAATATTCTAACACAAGCATAAACTTGATCATAATCTTTGATTCTTTGAAATACGATAGACTTATCGATTAATTAATGCCACCCATGTATGTATACAAATTGATTCAATATTACATTTGACTATGGTTAGATCACAAGACATATCTTTCAATTGTGTCGAAAGAAGTATTCTATCATATCAAGCTTAAAATTGATCATAATCCTTCAGCATACTCATATTTTTCTATGTGAAATATACTGGAATTTTGTAGTAGTTCATATAGCCATGTATTAAAGATTATTATAAAAGCCAAATAAAAATTTGTAATCCATGGATATAAATTGAAGTTCTTAATGAATAACTCCGACTTACTCTAGAGAGGTTTCGAATCATAATTTAAAATTCTTGTCCACTTACAAATCGAACCAAGAATCGGACACTATATCAAATGAATGGCTGTGCTGAAATACCCTTTAGGCAGAGTGCCAAAATGGAATTAGGAACCCGTTGCCTGGGCTCACTTATTCGTTCAATGAGTTATTGAACATGCAAATTCGCGCACAATGGTAGAAATAAGTTATTTATTCAATTATTATTAGCGAATTGCAGCAATGGATGTCGAACAGTTGCACAGTGGTGCAATAGCATGAATTAATTACATAAATATTTAGAACAAATACAAAATGTTCACCAACTTATTATACGTTTAATCATAATCTAATTAATCTACAGACTTTTAATACAAGATGATATTATAGGATATTGCTTTGTGACCACTGTGCAATTGACTGTATTGACGCTTAGACGACTAGCATGGGTTCTCAGCGTATGCTGAGATATATGGAAAATGCAATTCCAGTTTTACTTTCGAGGTAATTCCAAGGGGTCCATAAAGCCTTGCATCAACGTGTCGGCGTTTATGTTACCTGTTGCACTACACCGCAGCGGGTTGCAGTTGCTTCAGGTGAACAATTTGCAATATTAATATGTTGCGCGAGTGGCAAGTAATCAGCCGCATGTGGTCAGTGTCCAAGTGGCAAGTGGCAAGTGGGCAAGACAAGGACAGAGCTATACACATAGCCATAGTCATGGATAGCCATAGGTAAAGCAAGAGCCTTAGCCAGAAGTTTTCAAGTTTTGTTTATGCTACGGCAGAGTAAGTGACTCCAGAGTTTGCCTCATAACGAATTGCAACCTTACAGAAACAAAAAACATCAACAAACAACAAATTGCAGCTAGTGTTGCGGCAACAATCTGGGTGCCGCGTCATGAGCTTGCAACTTGAGGCAAGCATGTGCAAATATGGCACTCTGGCAATGATGATATGGCAGCATCTTCGCCAGAAACTAGCAACCAAACAGCCCAACAACTGACAACTAACAACTGACAACTGCCATGTGGCAAGTGGCAACATGGAAGTGGCAAGAGTCGAAAGCTAAAAGCCAAAAGCCGCAGTCAAAGCAGCAACAGCAACAGCAACAGCAGCAACAGCAGCATCAGCAGCAACATCAGCAGCAACATCAGCAGCAGCAGCAGCAACAGCAACAGCAACAGCAGCAGCAGCCGCAATGACAATGCCTCCATGCAGCACTGGTTTTTGCTTCCGCCACGACTCCAGGGAATCTGAATCTGAACTCCAGGTTGCACAGGCACGGTTTGGCCTCAGCCTGTGCCTCTAGCTCTGTCTCTTTTTCTCTCCATCGACAACCCTATTGCCATATCTCTGTCTCTCCGTCTTTCTTGTCTGAGTCTCTTTATATCTTTGTCTATATTTCCATTTTCATTTTATTTTGGTGTGTGTTGCATGTTGATTTTATTGCTTCATCTTCAGATGCCAAGAGTTTGGCTAATAGACGGAGGCATATGCCACCTCGTTTGTGGCATGCAGCAGTCGCACTCTCTTTCTCTCTCTCTTTCTCTCTCGCTTTCTCTCTCTCTCTCTCTCTCTCTCTCTCTCTCTGTCATTCAGTCTCTCTGTCTGTCTGTGTTGTCCCTTGTCTGCACTCGATTGTCGACTGTCGACTGTCGACTGCCGTGTGTAGACTGGCAGCAGGCAGTGTAGAGCGTCGAAAAACTTTCACGCTGTCATTGTAATACACACCTTATCAGACGGCATTGCCCGCCCACATTTGGTGGTTCATTGTTTTGCTGTTGTTGTTGTTGTTGTTTTTGTTGTTGTTGCTGTTGCCAAAGGCAGCTTGAATGGCTTGACTCTGGCTGCAGGCAGCGTGTCGTGTAAATCCCAGGCAAGTTGTTACAGTGCCCCCCCTTGCTTGCCGCATGACGCCGCCAAACAATTAACGTTAATGGATCATGGTAACTTTTTCGCCTTTTTCCACTGTGCAATCCCAGCGGTGCGTGTAAACTGGCAAAAGTAACAAAAGCAGCAAAAGCAGCAAAAGCAACAAAACTGTGAAGCGAGTAGCAAGGAGAAGCGGCAACAACAGCAGCAGCTCTAGCTAGAAGCAGCAGAGCCATCAAGCAGAATGCTACAGACGCCTCTCATGGCATATGAGAGGCAAACGCTGCTCCCGATGCTGCTCCTGCCTTCGTTGCTGCTGCTCCCGCTGCTCCTGCTCCTGCTTCTGTTGCTGTTGCTGTTTGCTGCTGCTGCTTTTACTGCTTTTGGCATTACTGCTAGTTGTTGGTTAGAGGTTGCTCTTGTTGTTTTTGGTTGTTATTGTTGTTGTTGTTGTTTGGATGTTTGTTGCTTTTGTTGTCGCCTGCTTTTGGAATCAGGCAACCAGGATGTCTTTCGACACCGTCTTGCCAAACTTTTCTGCTGTCTTTTGCTGTTTTGCGTGCCTGCACCTACAACTCATGCTGCTTCTTCTACTCCTGCTACTTCTTCTACTTTAGCTGCTAGTACAAGTTTCTGCCACTTTTCACATACTTTTTTTTTCTTCTTCTTTTTGCTTTGCTTTTACTTTTCGATTTCTGTGCGCGCACAACGCGTTCAACTTTTAACACACTCAAGTGTCGTAATTTTGGCTGCTTTTTCGCACACACACACAAAACAATATTAATGCTGGTAGTTTGCCCCACTGTAGACATTCACACTAACAGTCACACTGTGTGTGTGTGTGTGTGTGTGTGTGTGTGTGTTTGTGTGTGTGCTTGTGTGTGTTAGGGGGCGTGGCTTTATCTTGCCAAAGGCTGCCCACCCAAATAGAAGTTAAATGAAAAGTTTTGCTTGCGTTGCAAACACGTCGCTTCCGTCTGTCTTCACGTCTCTCGCTTTTGCTATGCGTCGTTGATTTTGCTGACTGACTTTTAGGCTTTCAAGTCAAGTTGCGTCTCACACACACACACACATGTATATAGTGTAGGCCATAGGAAAACTATTGAGGCAGCATTGGCCTGGCCCAAAAGGCTCCGATGCGTAATGTAGCTCAATGGGCCAAGAGCGGAAGTTGCGTCGTCAGGCACGTAAGGGCGAAGAAAATCCAAAAAGGTAGGCAGCCACATAAGGTAGGAGTAGTAGTGTTAGCAGGAGGATGAGTAGCAGCAGCAGCAGCTGGAACAGGCGGCAGCAACAGGATAAAAAAAGAGGCAACTTTTTTGGGGGCGCAGCTTAAAAGTTATTAGCGTTTTGGGGGGCAGCACCTACGCATCGACTTAGTTGCTCATTCTCTCTGTCTCTCCTTCTCTCTCTCTCTCTCTCTCCCACCTCACTCTCTACCTCTCACTCTCTCTCTAAGGTGATACCAAAAATGGCAAGCGCGGAATTCCCGCCAACTTGCTCGCTTGCTATTCATATTTGTGTTTGAGGCTTAGTACGTTATTAAGTTGTTACGTTTGCCATGCTACAAGCAACAACAACAACAACAACAACAACCACAACAACAACAACAACAACAACCACAACAACAACAGCTACAACAACCTCTACAACAACCTCTACAACAACTACAACTACATCGCATGGCATAGCTTTGCTTTTGCCTTTGCTTTCGCTGTTTTTGCTCTCCAAGGTATTGCGTGATATTTCAATTTGTTTTTAGTTGTAAGTGGCTTAAAATGATTTAATAACTCATCAAGGGATTTGCTTGTTGTTGGGTATTTGCTTTAGCTACTACAAGCCATCCACACAACCATACAAACACCCACCAAGCCACCACCCACCAGCCACAACCCACCAAATACTACTCACTATTCACTTCTGCTCACTCATACTCAGTCTTGGGCTCTTTTTGTTACTCTCTCTAGCTATTCTCTCTCTCTCTCTCTCTCTCTGTTTCTCTCTCACATTTACGCACTCTCCCTGCCTCTCTCTCTCTCTCTCTCTCTTTTCTTGTGTTTGCCTTTGGCATATAGAGTCGCATTTGCCTTGGCTTTCTCTCTGTCTCTGGCACATGAAAGTTTTTAAGTAGTTTTGATGTTGCCATATTAAAGAAGTTTTCTATTAGTTTTTGCTCATTTAACCATCATTAATACAAATAACAAACTTAACTATGAATATTCATATGCCTTTATTTGTCAAAAACAAGATGCAGGTCGAAATCTTTTTATCTCTTTCTCTCTCACTCTCATTTATTCATTCTCACTTTCGCATTCTCACTCATTCTCATTCTTTATCTCTTTCCATATTTCTCTCTGCTTTCTCTCTCTCACTCTCTCTCCCTCTGTGTCTCTTTCGTTCCTTCTCTCTTTCTTTCTCCCTCTCTCTCTTTCTCTCTTTCTCTCTTTCTCTCTCTCTCTCTCTCTCTTTCCCACTTACTCCTTGTTTATTTGCTATTTGTATTTTACAGCCACAAACCACGCTTATGCCCACATCCAACTGCCACGCCCACTGAACCGCCTTTACTTAAGTATTTCCCAGGCTGTAATGAGCGATAGGCGCATAGTTTTTGCTGCCACTGTGTAAATATTTTAAATGCCACTTTTGACCTAAATGGGCTCCAGGGATGCTGCAAGCGACCGCAACTATTTGTGTTTAATATGTCCAAATACACACACACACACACACACATATAGACATATAGACACATAAATTTAAGAGCGTTTATATGTTAAGTCAATTTCAAATTTTGCACAAATTAAACCAAATCAATTTTGGGAGCAACAAATTTCATACATTTTGATGCGATTTGCTGTGTTTATTTGGCAATAGAAGGCAAAAACCCTGATGATATTTACCTTATAGAATGACACCACACACACACACATGTACATCCCCCCCCACACACACACAAACACACTCATACACATTATGAAAGCAAGCTGCACAGTGTGACCAGTCACGTAGCACAAATGTATCGAGTGGGTTGCATATGAGTAGTAAACTACTCATTCACTGACTGACTGACTGACCGAGTGACTGCCTAACCGACTGACCAGAAGCTGCCTGACCAACATCAAGAGCAACAGATCCACAAACCAACAAACAGCGTTCTGCCACTTTGCGGCATGCTCTCTGTCTCTTTCTCTCTCTGTCTCTCTCCCTCTCCCTCTCCTTCACTCTCTCCGTGTGTCGCTGCGTCTCCTCAGGGAATTGGGTGCAACGCAAAATTTGGCAACTTGGGGAAATTCTCTGACAGCCCCCAGACAGACGCGCCCAAAACAAAGTTGTTTGGCCATTCTTATATATATATACATATATATATGTATATATGTATACACATGTGTGTTTGCGTGTTTGTGTGTGTGTGTGTTTCCATGACAAAAATTCAATACGACTAATTACACAGCAGAGCAGAGCACAGTTCAAACTGAGCATCAAGCGCACTGTGGATATATATGCGAAAAATTCCTAACAAATATCGATTGGCGTAAATTTAAAGTGTTTGATTTTGTAGGGGACATGTGCGACAGAACTGATAGCCACCCTTATAATTGATGGATCGATTTGCTGTTATGCTTTGATTGAGATTTATTGATTCTATAATACATGCTCCAGCACTCTGCATATACAAAATACAAAACCAACATCGACCCGCTTTGTGATCTGCTTGACGTCGCTGCTCAAGCGAAACTGACCTTGACAGACGAAAACAAATACATTGTGAGCTTAGAGAGTGTTGCGAGAAGTGGAACCTGGAGAGATTAGTGGAATGTAAGCATTTGCGCAAATGGTGATTAGAGTACAGAGTGGATCGCAAAGCTGAGAGAGCACGCTATAGCAAGATATTAGACAGAGCGAGAGAGAGCGAATTGAAAATTTTGTACAATGTTTACGAACTGAGAAATAAAGAGATAAGAATGAAAGCAAGGAGTACGCGAAATATGGAAATAAATGGAAATGGTAAAAAGCAAACCTAGTGGATCGTAAATCTAAAAGAGCAAACTTTGTTAAGGTATGTGTGTGGGACTTTACCTAAGAGAGCGAAATGAAAACTAATAGTAAGTGGATGATAATATAGAGAGCGCAGAACAACGCTAAGAGATCAATATAATGTAACGCTCCCAGTGGAAACGAAAGCGAACAAAATATGCTGGACTTAGATTTCTTATCAGTAAAATCATCTATGTTGATTTATTTCTATTTCTTTCTACATATTTATTGCTCTTTTGAAAGTGGTGCAGATTGAAAACAACTTTTATTTTATTTAGATTTAACATAAAATATATTCTTGATGTTATTGCATTTCTATTCTTCTCCGAATTTATATTAATTTTGTAATATCTCGAAACTTTTATTATTATTATTTTTTTTTTGGTAGAGTGCATACGACTGTTGCTTTAAGCAATGTTAGCTTTAAATGAAAAGTTTCATACATTGTAAACATAGAGTTGCCATGCACACACACACACACACATTTCCATAAAAAAAAACAACTACTTTAACAATTTTAGATAAAACAATTAATAATGAAAAAAAATTAAAGAATTTGATGTACTCGTACTTTCCAACCAGATGTACAGTTCCACATGGCATATATGTATATGTATATGTTGTGGAGAAATTGAAATTTATATGGCATTTGTTATCCTAATTCGCATATGGTTATACCTGTTTTTAAGCTAATGGCTTTCTCTTTGGCGCCCATTGTTTTAAATTTGTCTGGACTTTTACGTCGGGTGTGCATGCAGCCTCGCTCTCTTACTCACTCCTACTCACTTTTCCGCACTCTCTTGTGCTCGCTCTCTTGCTTCTGCACTTACTCATTCTATGTTTCTCTCTCCCACACTCTCTCTCTCTCCTTGTGAGCGTGTGTGTGTATAATGTGTGGAGTGCAAGTTTCTGTCGTCGTCTTCATTGTAGTCGTCACAAAAGTTTCTCCTCTATGTGCCTGCTGGCGGCATGTGTTCAAGAGTTAAGTTGTTTCAAGTGTGCGTGTGTTTGTGTGTGTGTGTGTGGGCAGAGCATGGCCTGCTTGCAATACTTATACCACTTACATTCCACACATGAATGTGTGTGTGTGTGTGTGTGCTTGTGTGTGTATGCTGACTGCAGGAATTTAAAGCTGCCACACGGTGCCAAACTAGCTTTTGTGACTTTTTGCACAGTGCACAAAACTGATTACTTTGGCATTTGTTTTTGGGCGTACGATGCTCTACAGTGGATCCTATTCGAGCCTGTGGGTCGTAGGGCGAAAAATCAATGCAGTTTTGCTTTATGCCGAAGAATTGTTGTTGTTGTTGTTGCTGTTATTGTTGTTGTTGTTGTTGTTGGCCAATCGAGAGAAGTTTGCGCCATATTTATTGCTTTGGCAGCGTTGTCATAAAAATCATAAAAAGTATCATTATTTGGCAGGGGAAAGCCAGGGCAATAATGCGACGACGAGTGGCAGCAGCAGCAGCAGCAGCAGCAGCAGACATCAACGGCACATTAGCTACAAGTCCTTGGCAATGACAGTGAGACAGTGACAATGGATAAAACACAGAGAGCAAGAGAGAGAGAGAGAGAGCAAGAGGAAAAGAGAGAGAGATAGATATAGACATAGGTAGAGGGAGTGAAAGAGAAAAAGAGAAAAGGAGATTGGCAGAGAGAGAGA
>JBANCZ010000592.1:0-32671 GCA_037040025.1 Sphaerogastrella javana
CACTCGTTCTCTTCCTTTCTCCCTTTCTCTCTATCTCCCTCTCTCTTTCTCTATCTCCCTCTCTCTCTCTCTCTATCACCCTCTCTCTCTCTCTTTCCCGCTCTCTACTGCTGCTTCTACTCCTTTGCTCCTTTGCCATTCCCTATCCCATTCCCACTTTTTTTTGGCTTTTTCAACTTGCGGCGCGCTTTAAATTTTTGTTTTGCTTATTTTTTTTTTATTTCATCTTATTTTATTTATGCATTTTACAGATTTTTGTTAGACCTATTAAAAAAAAAAAACTTAATTTTCTTGTCTAACTTACGTTTTGTTAGATTAGATTTTTGTTTTTTTTGGGTTTTTCTGAGCAGCGAATAGTGTGAAGCGAAATGCGAGAAGTGAGAAGCGAAAAGCAAAGAGGAAAGCGAGACTTAAAGCCATTGCCAAAGGTCCTGCGCCAGGGCTGCGCGCGCATTCGGCAGAAACATGTTTAAAGAGGCGCCGCTGCCTGTCAGTTAGGCTGTCTGTCTGTCTGTCTGTCTCCCTGTCTGTCTCCCCGACCGTTTGTCTCTCTGTCTGTCCGCCTTGTCTCGCTGTCCCACTGTCTGTACGTCTGACGTCACGGTGTGTATCACAGTTTGTACTTAGTGCCAGATGTTGCACGTTGCTGTTGCACGCTCTTCCTCTTTTCCCTCTTACTCTTCTCCCTCTTCCTACTCTTCTCGTTCTTCTTGTTGCCGCTGTCTTTTCCGCTGGCGCTACGCTCCTCGTCGTCTTCTTCCGCAAAATCAAGTTGGCAAGTTCAAATAGATAAACAGACAGACGAACGAAGAGACAGACAGACGGACAGACAGACAGACAGACAGACAGACAGACAGACAGACAGAACATGCACACTCATGTGTAGTCAGCATACAGCGCCCCTTACACTGCCAGAAAAAGCGCATTAGTTGCTCTCAATTTGCAGTTTGGCAAGAAAATGTTTGCAAAATTTAAAAAATAATAAATAAATACTCTTTGTTTTTAAATTTTATTTTAATATATTTTTAATAAAAGAACTAGCTATTTAATTAACAAAAATAAAACTATAGTAATTTAAATTGTTAAAGGATTTGTAGATTCATTATGACTAGGTTTACAGAGCAGTCGAAATAGTTTAATATATTAACATTTATATTTAAAATTTTTTATTTTATATTTATATTCATTTATAGTATGATTATTTAAATTTATAATTTTATTTAAATTATTATTTTATATTGTTTTTATTTAATATAATTATAATTTTAGATTATATTACATTTGTATGATTTTTTATAGTTATAGTTTTATGTAATTTTATTTTTATGTAATTATTATTTTATGTTACTGTTATTTTATTATTATTAATAATTAATAAAAAATTTTCTTTATATTTTTAAATAATTATTAAATATTATTTTATTAATATTTACATTATTGTTATTTTATATTATTATTATTTTATATTATTCATTTTATATTATTGTTATTTAACATTATAAATATCTATTTATATATTTATATAATTATTTTATATAACATTTAATTTTTTTTTGCAGTGTATTTTAAGCTACAATTATCATTTACATGCATGCCAAGCGGCAGCAAGAACATTTAGCCTTTTAGTCTTCTATAAGTTGCGCTTAATTTTCATAGAAATTATTTTAATGTCTTCTATATGAATGTGAAAAAAATGCAAGAGAAAGGGAAAGAGAGTGAGAGAGAGAATGAGAGAAGCGAATGGTGAGAAGATGTTACACACTTCTAAGCGCGCTTTCATGCTTTACTATAGCCATACTATATAGTATAGTCCTTTTCAGCTTGAGGTAGGACCAGTCCAGGCGAGAATTGTGTGTGCCCAGGCGAGCGTTTTTTGCGGCTGTTAATGAGCAAGCGACACAAGAGAGAGAAACAGATATAGATAAAGAGAGACAGGAGAGAGAGAGAGGGATAAGACTTGAGTTGAAAAGAAGCGCAGTCAGCGCTGGGCCATTTGAGCAGCTTTAGACAGCAATTATGTGGGCGTGGCCGTGGCAGCTCTAATAGGTGAAACACACACACACACACAAAATAGAAAGAAGAATGAAAAAAGAAATAAAAAGACTGCAAAAGTCAAGGAGTTGCCTTGAGTTGGAGTTTTCTTAAACTAATTAAGGCGCACAGAATACGGTAAACAAACAATAGCAAACAGATTATAGAGTATGCAGAGATTAAGATAAACAAAAGCAAAACAGAAACAGAAAAGAGCTTTAAAAGCGAATTTAAAACCAAAGATGAATTGCGCTTCTCAATGTCAGTTATGCCATCTCTTTCACTCATTTGCCATTTACATTCAAGCTTATGTTCCGTTAATCCTTATACACACACACACACATGCACACATTCACACACACGCACACACTCACACGCGCACTTTGCTTGGCTAAATGATTGAGTGGAATAATTCTGTTACTTTATTTGTATGTATTGCAGCGAAAGAAACACACACACACACACACACACACGCACTCACACACCAATGCATACATTCGCACACACACACACACGCACTCTCACACATATACACACTCGCATACGCACGTAAACAGAGTGCGCTCTCTTCGTTGTTTTTCGTCTCATTCCCACATTCCGCTTGTCGTTCCACATTCTCATCATACACAGCGCTCGCGCAGCCTTGCGATTGAGAAAGAGAGAGAGAGAGAGAGAGAGAGAGAGAGAGAGAGCGTTTTCATTTCGCCAAAATTCCATTATGAATCAAATTTTTATCGATTGTAGATATTTATAATCCACTAGCTATATCGATTATCAATGTTAATTATAGAAAACGATCATCGATAATAACGAAGATCAATATTTCAGATTGTAGATATTGTAGATCGAAACCCATACAGGAATATTGTTTTTATTTATTTTTATTCGGGTTTATCTCCTGCGAAAGTATACTTCACCTGGAATTCTAAATTGCCCCAAAAATACAATACTGTTTCAAAAATACTATTTTCTACAGAAAATACTAAACACAGGGTCCCTTACTGTGGGATACTTTTTTTGAGTCAAATAGGAGAATACGTTATATTCAAAACATAATCTACAGTCAAGTAAAATGCATAGCAAATCCTTCTAAATTGATATCATTTCGTGATCAAACCCTTAACCCCCCAACCCGCCCCTGAACAGGCAGCGAATTAACACTTAACAAATGTCAAATGTCTGAAAAATCTCATATAACGGCACTACGTTCCTTGTGTCAATATTTTGCCTTCTGTTCTTTATTTCACAACGAGAAAAAAAACAACAACAAAAGAACAGAGTAAAAAAAATTTACACAGTGAGAACTACCACCCTATAGCTAGACCCGAGCCAAGTCGAACTGCCCTAACAACCCCCCCACCCTCTCCACTCCCCTAAGAACTGAGATGACATGACATCAAACTCATTAAGTTGACATTACATCTAATTAAAATCCCAGCCTAAAATTTAATTTGGGCTCTAGGCACCCGTTGGCATTAAGCTTAAAGCTCTTCGGGTTGTCATGCCAATATTTTGTTTAGTTACTTAAAGTTGGCTCAAACCCCTAGCATCTAGATGGGAAGCGTTAGAATATGCAAATTGAATAATATTTCTGGAAGTGTGCAAATGTGATTAACAGCTTTTGTGTGTTTCCAAGAGAGAGAGAGAGAGAGAGAGATAGAGGGAGAGAGAAAAAGAATGAGAGAGGGGCTTTTAGAATTGAGGAGCTTTAATATCAATTCGAATATCGCCTTGACAATTCAATAAGCTCAAAGCTAAAGCCAAACTGAATGTTGGCCATTGCACAAGGGCAAGGCTGACCTTCCCTCCTTCTACCCTCTTTATCACTTATTTTTTTCCTTTTATTATTTTTTTATTTTTTATTTCTTATTTTTGTGTGCCTGTAAAAGCTTTTTTGCAGACTTATTCAATAATTCAATTTTTTTTGTTGAGCTAACAAATAATTTCATAAAACGCACCGCTGTTCGCTTTTCATCCTGTTTGCATGAAGTGGTGCCTACAATGCACACACACATTCAACCACACACACACACACACACACATACACACACACACACACTGTGCAGCCGATGGCATAACGAGGCCAGGGTTGGGCTCAAACCACAGGAAGCAGGCGAACAGCAGCGGCAACAGGAATAGGAAGAGCAACAGCAGCAGAAGCAGTGGGAACAGCAGCAACAGGAGTAGGAGCAGCTGCCTTCTGTTTCGGCGGACTGTGTTTGCTCAAATTGGGGTCGGGTCAGCAGCTCATCGCATTCGACTCGCATTCGTATTATCCTTTTTATTGCGTGTATACACTGGCATGCCCCGACACACACGGCCTAGCCAGCTTTGCGACACTCCCTATGGCCACCTCTCCCTCCCTCACTCCCTCTCTTTCTCTCTTTCCCTCTCTCTCTCTTTCCCTCCCTGTTGGCCAGTGGAAAAATGTCAAGTTCAGTTCAATAACAGCAAGGATAACAGGCTCGGGCCCAGGCTCAGGTACTGACACAGGACCTGCAGGACAATCAGCCATTGCACTGCGGTTAATGCCGACTCGGTTAATGCCCTCAACATGACCAAAACGACCCAAAATGATAATTCGAACAGGTTAATCTCTGTGTTGGATTGCAATGCTTCAATGAGCTGCAGCCAGTGGGAAAGTTGAATAACTTTTAGTTAAAGGGTTGGGCTTTTAATATTGCATTATAGTTGTAGTTGATTGTTCTTGCAGTTAGTTATTATCATTAAGGGTAGATCAGGTTGAAGTTTGTATTAACAAATTACAAAGGCTCATCATTAAATGAGTATTATATCAAATGGATCAAAGGTAGCTACATATATATAAAGGGTGCTCCAACATTAAAGTAATATATAAAAAAAATTACTATTACTATGTAGGGTTAGTAAAATGATGTGTTATACGATCGACCAACCTGTCTTCATTATTTAATAATATTTCAAAAGATAATGAATGAAGTTTGGAAATCATATCTTGCCTGGGACACCCTTTATGCACATCCGTAAGGCTGTCGAAAATAACGGAAGTTGAAGAATTGATAAAAATTTTTCATTAATTTCCTATTTAACAGAGTTTAGCTGTATATACTATATAATATGTTTATTATAATTTAAGATGATCACTTTAGAGTTTAGGAAGTTCATTGATCTTTGCAGAAAGTTTGAATTTTGTGGAGAAAGAGAGAAATAGAGAGAGAGAGACTGATAATAATAGTGATGACCGTGTAGACTAGATGAAGAAACCTATAAATATACTTGACAGCAAATGGATTAATGCTTTGGGTGCTCGCTCCGCTCTTCAGCTATGCTTTAGCTGATTTTTACCATATAGTCTTTGATGGAGCCACGCCTCCGATTGTCTCCTCCTCCTGCTGTTGGCTTTATTCAGCTGTTTTATCTGCCCTAGCTAATTTGACAAATGTAACGCATTCGTCACACAGCCACAAACAGCAAACGAGAAGGGAAAACAGAGAGGAAAAAATGTGGAAGCGTTTGGAAGGGAGGGGAGGTCTATTGTAATCGAAACATTTTGCTGCATTACAATTCGGCAAATCAAATACAAGAGAGTGAAAATCGTTTGCCATTACACGCGATGAGCTAACTGATGAAACAATCAGACGGAGAGACGGACAGACAAACTGGTAAACCTGGCTACGGGTTGAAGAGAGAAGAGTGTATCTGGGTGTCTGTGTGTGTGTGTGTGACTGCTCTTACCCCTACCCACACACAGAATGCTGTGAATGGGGTCGAGAGCACAGGGTGTCAGGGAGTCGAGTGCCGGCAGTCACCAGGGCAAAGACACAGAGATAAAAAGAGAGAGAGAGAGAGTTTGAAAGAGAGGAAGGAAGGCTGGGGGTGGCAGTTGTAAGAAGCAGGAAAAGTGGTACAACAAATGAGTTATGAAGTGAGGATTTTGTGGTATTTGCTCTGCTGTTTTATTGCCAACATCTTGGCAAAGTACTGCAACCACCTAAGAACCCAAACCAAGCACCCAACCCAAGCACCCAACCTAACCACCTGCCTGCATGGCTGGGTGGCTTTAACAGTTACGTGCAAGACATTAGCATACCAGGAGCACAACGAACACTCGACTTGGCTTGGGTAATCCCATCATTTCTTTCTGCCACCTTAGACAGCTGTGAAATATCGCAATACAAAAATGTGGCATAGAAACGTTAGACCTCTCATTTATAAATGAGCATATCTTCTGGGTCAGTGGGTCAGCGTCTAGTCCCCCCCCCAAAAAAAAACCATAAAAGCCCAATGAAATTCATTTCAAATTTCTAAAAACCTACCCCCAAAACCCAAAAAAAAGCGAGAAGTGAGACGCGAAAAGCGAACAAACCCTTGAAGAACACGAAATTAGAT
Organism: Sphaerogastrella javana; assembly: GCA_037040025.1. Taxonomy (NCBI): domain Eukaryota; kingdom Metazoa; phylum Arthropoda; class Insecta; order Diptera; family Drosophilidae; genus Sphaerogastrella; species Sphaerogastrella javana. The sequence continues at coordinate 6,400 of JBANCZ010000592.1, forward strand.
TATATCGGCGGCATTACGAACTTCATTGGACAATGGCATAATTACGCAATGAGCAACCCTCGGCGAGGGTCGCGCCAAAATCGCAACACCGCCACAGATGTTATCAGCAAAACGTTTACCGTTCGACAGTACCCCTAACTCCAAAAGTGGTCAAAAACAAAAAAAAAACAACAGAAAAACATGAAAAAAAATTATGATGGAACACGCGACAACGATTCTCGCTCTCCCTCTTCTTTTCCTTCTCTCTTCCTCTCTCTCTCTCTCTCACTCTGTCTTTTGCTCCCTCGTTCTTTGTCCCTTTTTATCATATGCACACAAGGATTTCGGCCCCTATCTGTTCAATTCTTCCTTCCAGCAACGGCATGAGGTCGTGCCAATGGCCAGTGGTCAAACCCTTGAGAACAAGTTTCGATCAAACAGGTTTCTGCAGTTGCACCCTTCGTAACGGTAGCAGTAAAGTCAAAGGCTTACACATTTCATTGATGTTGCTGATGCATGCGCCCGACCAGGACGACCGAGCCTGTTTCCGACTCCCTGGTCGGGCCAATGAGATTGAACCCAATGGTACTGCTGCTGCAGCAGCTGGGCCAGGGGTGGGAGTTGCAGTGGCATTAAGACCGCGTGACATTTTAAGAATTAAACAACAACAACAACAACAAATAATAATAATAATTATAATAACAACAACTTATTACACTGCAAAAAACATTGTATAGGGTAATCCCTGCAGGGTTGCTGCATGCACTGCATTTGATTAACGGCTTAAGGGTGGCAAAAGCACCACACAACAAAAAAGGGTTGCCTGACTTATCAAATGCACTAACAAGCCGCCAGTCGAGTTGCTCTACAGCTTATAAATAACTAAATATAATTAAAGTGACCGATGACCACGCAAAATTAACAAAATATAGAAAAACTTGAAGCTACCCTATGCCATAAAAAATATGTATTAGATTGACAACTCTGCACAGCTAATTCTGTATAAATCTGTTTACAACTTAGGTGAAATTTTCAATAACATAGCTTCAGATTAAGATCCTTACTTTTCTGTATACCCATATGTTCAAGGATATGCCACTCAATCAGCCCTGAGTTGTTTGTCCCTTTTCCGACCTTCTTCTTCGTTTGGCTTTCTTTTTGTGTATCGTACGTAAAACTCTATTATAAAGTTAAACTCTTTTTTTTTAACTATAATACACTGAAGTTAGAGCGTAAAATCCCCCCAAAAAGATCTAACCTCAAACAGGGGGTCAGGCAGACGTACTATACGGCTCTTCAGTTGTTCAGTTCTTGAGTTCTTCCGCCGTTCGTAGCCTGCGACCTTAGCGAGCGCATGGGCAACCCCACTTTAATGGCTCGTCGATGGTTATGAATGCATAATTTCATTCAACAAAATTTTGCCGCTTCTCTTCTTTCAGGGGTTTGGCTCTCTATTCTTTGCTATTGCCTTTTCCTCATCCTTCGACTTTGCGTTTGCCTTTGCTTTTGCTTTTGCTTTTCCTTTTCTATATTGTATGCTTTACCCTCTCGTTGCATATTTTGCCGTGGGGCACACACAAACACGGACTATAATTTGACTACTGGCCCTGCGTTCCACGTACACACGCACACAATCACCATGCTCTTTCCCTGCCCCGTCTCTCTTTCTCATTCTCTTTCGTCAGTTTGGTACCTCACTTGGTATTGAATATGTTAGGGTAAAGAGCCCGTTGCCAAATCTGGTTTATAGTCGCGCTTATAAAAAATCAACAACAGCAAACGGTAAGGCAGGAGTAGGAGTAGGAGCAGGACTAGGCAGAGTGGTAGCAATACATTGAGCCATACGTCCGGAACGGACTAGAGTCCGAGGAACGGGGGGGTTGACGAGTTTCTAGTCCTTTTCGTCCATATGGTCGAGCGAGGGCTGGCTGTGCGCTAATATCTACATAAATACATGCAACACACTGCTTCCGGTGTTGAAAGTTCCATTCCACAAAAAAAGAATGTCCATGACTTGATGTTGATACGATGTTGATGTTCATGCTGATGTCGATGCCGATACCGAATACCCGAATACCCAAATACCCATTTCCCCTTCCTAAAACTAGTCCTAGTCCAAGTCGATGTGGACGTCGATGCCTATGCTACTGCTACTGTTGCTACTGATGATCATGATGATGATGATGATGATGATGATGATGATGATGATGATGATGGGGGAAAGAACAGCGTTATGGTAGCATTGTTTGGTACTTCTGTTGTGGTAAGCGTGCGAAGAACGCTTAGTAAATGTCCATACTTACCGTGGTTCAAATACATTCGAAAATGTTTATGGTACTTCAAAAGGAAACAAAGAATTAGATTTTAATACAGTATAAGCTCAATGGTACAACAAACATATATGATTTGATAGTAATATCTAACTTTTACCTATTATTTAGTATAAAGGTTTTAATTTGAGACACTTTGAAGTGAAAGCAAATGTTTGAATTTTAGATGATATATACAAAATAGATAAGATTATGATCATCTGAGTATAGAATTATGTACAAAGAATACCAAAAACCATACAATGAAATGGAATTATCGTAGTACTACTACTGATAAATGATATTTGCGTACCTATCATCATAAATGATATATGCATACTTATTTTAAAAATGCTTTAAAAAAATCTATTTATTTTTGACAAGCACATGCTGTCAATATTAACGCATCACACATTTTTGTAGAACTTCATTAGGTTTCGACACGTTCCAGCCTCAGAATGATATCATCCTTGGGTGATATAACTGGTGAAAGGGGACTAAATTCCTTAGGTATAATGGTCTTCTCGCAAATATGAAGTCGATGGTTGCGCAAGAAATGAACCAGACCCAGTTTAGCCTGCAATAGGCCCAATCTCATGCCAATGCAGTTACGCGGACCGATGCCAAAGGGCATATAGGCGTCCATATTCAGATTGCTTTTATTCTCCGGCGCAAAACGTTCCGGATCATACTTATCCGGCTCTGGCCAGTGCTATTAATGTATAAAGCATTAGTAACTCAACTATTAATATAATTAAACCATATATCTACCTGTGGGTCCCGATGTATGGCTAATGTGGATACATATACAGTCAATCCCGTAGGCAGTTCGACATTATTGTACGGTGCTAGGGTGAATTTTTCCCCGCTTTCCGGCTGAACGAGCTCGCGCTCTACAATGCCTGCGATCGGATACTTTCGGAGGGTCTCATTAACCACCATGGACAGATAGGACATTTCCTGTAAGTGTTCATAGCTAATCTCGTCTTTATCGCCAAAATATTCTATAATCTCATCGCGTAAACGATCCTGAATTTCCATATTCGATGCCAATTCATACAGCGTCCAGTTCATGGTGGACGAGCTAGTCTCATAGCCAGCCGCCTGGAATAACACAGCTTGAGCCACTAGATAATCTAGATTTATAATCTTATTCTCCTCGGCATCGGGATTAGCCAAGGCGTCGCGTTTTATTGCTACCAATATGTCTATCAAATCATTACGACGTATACCCGTTCGCTCACGTTCCTCGATGGCAAACCTCATAATGCGATGGAAGAATTTCGAAGAGTCTTTGGAGAATAGCTTGGCTCCAGCCAGCTTGGTCAGAGCAGGAAGCATAAAGATAATTAAGAAGTCAAGGGACCGCCTTAGACTCAATTCGAATATGTTATTGTTATATTTATAGAATTCACTATCCTTATCCTTCAATGCTTCAGCTTTAAGCCCGAAAGCTATCGTAGCAATGATATCCGTGGTGAAACGACCACAGAAATCCTTTGCCTTTACCAAAGAACCTGAGGGCACTTTTCCAATCGATGCCTCCAAATTCTTGCCAATCTGTTAATCAAAATAAAGAAAAGTCGGGTTATAATTTAAAATCAATTTAGGTTTATGATTCAATACTAACCTCTGTCATCAGTGAATACATTTGCTTGACTTTGCCACTGGTGAATACTGGTGAGATCTTTGAGCGTAAGGGCTTCCATTCCGGTGTGCGAGACATGAACAGATTATTGTGACCTATTGGATCACCATGTGGGTCGGTTTTCATTGAGCGATTCGGAAACATATTAAACTTCTTGATCATCACAGTTTTGATCAGTTCCAGATCTCGTAACACCAAAGCAGGACCCTTTAGGAAATATGCACCGATAAAGGGTTCCTTTTCAAAACCCGGTGTCGTATGCAATAATGCAACCTGCTCAAGGAACGACACTTTGCCGGTTAGGACACTACGTACATTTCCCAAAATTGGTATAGGTTCAATGTACTTGATGCCATGTCGCCTCCAAAAGCCATAGGCCCGCTTCTGCCACACATAAAAGATAATAGACACGGTGGTCACAAACAATAGCAATTCGGTTAACATTTCTTTATTTTTTGATACAATAAAATTCAGTTAGTTTTGTGAGCTTCCACCACAGAGAACTACTCAAGACTGTTGCGTACTAGCGTATGGCGCACAGTTTATAAAGACTCGATCCGAATCAAAACGAGATTTCGACAACGTGTGCCATACTACTATATACTATATACTATATTACGATGTGTTTGTACGATAAAGCAGCCAGCAAAAATTTGCTAGCAGCAGTGACAAAGCAAAAATTGGTTAGCAAAAAAATGTTTGAATACTCTCTGAATAAAAAACTTGTTTATAGTATAGTGAAGTTGGGTAGACAGGAGATTGTTTACATTAATCTAATATATTTATATATATAATAAACATTTCTAGTATTTCCAATTTAAACCAATAATATACAATAAACCCTCTGTGTATTAAGTTATAGTGTGGCTATTAGTATAAAAAAAAGATATTAAATTTTATTTATACAATAATAACAATATTTTCATCTATTTTATTATCTATAAACCTATTTCTGAATTTGTCCATTAAATTTCTATTATAAAATACATCAATATACGCAATATTGTAATTGCAGGGTATATGGTAGCACATCACACAATCAAATTTTGTTTATACTCAGTGACTTGCGCCAACTTTTGGACTCTCTTCTCTTATCATTCAACATTTAGCTCTGTCAGTATTACAAACGTAGTATGTTTGAGTATTTTTATAGTATTTCTTTGTGCCATTTTAGGGAAATTTTAATCGGGTTGCGTCTCAATGTGCCCACTGCTCTATCTATTAACTTCCCTCCGCTCCCCCTCTAACACTTTCACTATTTCTCTTCCTCTTTTTCCTTATCTGACCACCTTGCTTTTGTTGCTTGTTGAGGTATAGCCCTAACGGCACCTTGACGGAAATCGGTTGCGTTCTATGACTCGTGTTTAGTCTCACATTAGCGTATTGCCCAAACATCCCGCCCCCTTCTTGAACACTCGCTTCCCCTACAGAATTCCCTGTGCTTGGTCTTCCCCTGCCTCAGTTCCCGCTCCGTTTAACGACGTCGTTTCGAATTTGACTTCGGGTTTGGGTGGTTTTCTCTCGGATTTTAGGTTTGAGCTGTGGCTATGCTACCGGAGGCGACGTCTGCTTTGGCTTTGGGGTGTATGTGTGTGTGTGCGTGTGTGTGTGTGTGTGGTTGTTGTACTCGCTTCCCCTCCACCCTCTACCGTCTCCGTGCTCTACTCACTCACTCAATCTCTATGCACTCTGCGTGCTGTGGCTACGTCTGCGGCTCTAACACCCTCGCTCTCTCACAACCCTCTTTCTTCCCATCTGTTTTTCCATCTCTCGTTCTCCTTCCCTCTCCTTTGTTTTGCTCTTCTTCTGCTTGAGCTGTCCGTTGAGCGCATATTGACGCTTATTAATATTTACATTTTTATTTGTGTTTCGTGCGTTTTTTTTTTTGCTCTGTTTTGCTTTCATTTTTTGGTTCTTTTTTGGTAGCTATTTTTCGGACGCCGTTGATTAAGCGCTCAACAATGTAGTAAAGTGCGGGAGAGAGAGAGAGTGTGAGAGAGGGGAAGAGAGAAAGAGAAGAGGGGAAAAAAGAAGGAACATAATAACAAATGTTTACGATTGCTCCCTTTTTTAATTGTTATACAATTTGAGTTCATTGTGATGCGCTGCGACAAAAATATTACAAATACCCTGTACTTATCAAATGACAGTGTATATACATGTTCGTCTATGAACAATTCATAATGGTGATAACAAATATAAACAACTTAGCACTGACCAAGCAAGCACAAGTTCATGTTAACTCAGCCAGGTCTTATCAATCGGTCTATTTATTTGTTTTTGCGGGTTAGTAACTGTTATTAGGTGAACACATGTATACATATTTGTTTTATTTTTTATCAAGCGTTAAGAGTAAACAAAAACAATATCAGTTTAAAGGAACATTATTAATCAAACATTTAAACTAAACTAATCTTTTAACCTATATGTCTTCATTTTAACTAAATAAAATATAGTATTATTGTAGTAGTAAGTAGTAAAGTATTATCTTCATATAGTTTATTAGTATTTATTTAGTATTTTTCCATTAATACATTTGGTATAATTGAATTAATATTAAAACTATTATAAATTCCATATAATATTTATATTCTTTTTAATATTCATACAGGGTATCTATCACTCTATCATTCGCATTTGACACAATTTAATTTTCAATTTTTTTCTATGTTTCCTGCAATTTGTGGCCGTTGAATAAAATTCAGTGTCCCATAGATTTACAATTCACAATTTACGATTTTGTACTCGTAATTGGCCCCCGGTCGACACATGCGAGGTCCATTAAAGTGGGGGAGTGTACAGAATTTAGGATAAATGTATATATGTATATTTGTATATTGTTTTTTTGGACTCTCTATTTAAGAACACATAAAGTTTCTATTTGGTTTGTTAGCAACAAAACCTAAACAAACTTTCATTCAATATATGTACATATACATACTCTCAAAGGAAAAATAAAATATTTTATATTACTACAAATAAATCTCCACACTTTCAGTTGTTAGAAAATGGAAAAATATATATACTTACTATATAGCAAACCCTGATATAAATCCCCTTATGTTATGATTGTAATTGAAAGAGTTTCGTCTTTACTGTTGGATTTTTCCGCCCGCATTTATACACCGCCCCGAAAATACTATACAACACTGCAAATACTATATTGTACTAGAAACACTCCACTGTAACGTAAATACTAAACATAGAGTCCCTTCTGCCTGGGCACCGTCCCTACTGTTGCATATTTATATGAATTTTTATGCCACGCACAATTTAATTAAACACAAAAATTTCGTTGTTGGTTTCATTGCAACAAATGATGTCAGCTGCAAGGATTCTAAACTAGAAATAATATGCCACAACCCTGGTCATGGAAAGTGTTGCGGGGTAGAGGATACCGCGGAGGTGTACAGAGCATAAGCTATTTGTGCACGTGCCCTGCGGCTGGCGTTGTTCCGGTTTTATTTTTCGTTTGTGACTCGATTCGAGTTGAGTTTTGTTGACAATTCACGTGTGTAGGTGGAAGTGTGAGCGTTTGTTGATGGCAGTGCTGGGAGGGTGCTAGGGTGACGGGGTGGGGGTAACGGGTACCCCCTAAAACCACTTGAAATGTTTGCTCAAATTATTTTGAATTATTGCATGCGCCATGCGTTCAATTTCCACGCGACTTTTGTTACACCCCATGCAGCCGGTGGATAATACAAAAACTGAGCCGCTACAACCACCAGCCGTTCAGTTCGTCCGTCCGTCCGTCCGTCCATCATCCGTCCGTTCAATAGCCAGTCGAACAGTCATACAGTTAGTCACTCCGTCGTTCCCTTATGCACAACAGTTGGGTTTATAGTTCTCTATATTCCAGTTTCTATTTTCTGTATAATATACAGGTCTCTCTCTTTCTGTTTCTCCCTCCTTCTCATTCTTTCACACTCCCATTTGGCTGTGGCATGTCCTTGAACACAAATGTTGCATTTGGTGCACAGCATGTGGCATTTCTAACGCACTTAGAAAGGATTAGTGCCGTCTCCATTGCCATATATTGATACCATAGACCTAAGGCAGGGTTGCTTTCAGTTCCATTTCAGCCAATCACATTAGAGTTTCGGTTCGGTTCGGTTCGGTTGGGTTGTGAACTTGCAACAAAGCGAGGATCAACCAACTGTTATTTATGTAGCAAATTAAAATTTTACTGACCTTTACGTAAATCTGACAGCGCTTCAAATCTCCAATAAAGAACAGATCATCCCAACACGCAAACCTAAAAATAAAAGATTTAGTCGAAAATTTAATAATAATATGGCATGCTTTTAGAGAAACATAATTAGAAACTGCTAAAACTTACTCTTAAGATCGGAGATATTTTTATAGTAGAGTATATAATAAAGAACATATAGTAGTATATTACATAGAGTATATAGATAAGACTACTTAGAGTAGATTATGAAGACTTTTTATGTACAGCATCTTATCAGCATCAGGTTGTAATGTACAGCTACCGGCGGTACTTATAAATAATATATTAAATGCCAGAGGAATAGCAATATAGCGAATATATATGCATGTATATACTTATACTTGTATATAGTCTTATATAGAGTCATATAAAGACATTTATATTCATTAGGCCACACAAAATACGGGCGGCAATTGGCATGACACTTAACACGCCAATGTCCCGCTGTGGTGCTGCCCTAGGGCCTCCAGCGAGGGGGGTTTGTTGGGGCTTGAGCACGCGGACAAATTGCTATTAACATAATTTATATACTAACAAAGACGCCGCAGCAGAACGATTTACATAACAAACCTGTTTTTGGGGCGTATTACGATTTAGCCAATAGATTTTGATTAATCCAAAACAAGGCCCTACACACAACAGAGAATGAGTATGAATCAAAATTGAGGGTATAAGTGAGAGTATTATGTCTAAGACGGGTATTCAATAGAGCCAAGTGCACGCTAATTGTTAGTCTGTCTTGGCAACGACAGCATAAACCATAAAAATATCATCTACCCAGGGGCTAAGTGAGAACTTCGAGCTCGACTAAGCGTAAGATACACAGATGCCACAGATAAGCACACATTTCTATGCATGTGTGTGAGTGTGAGTGTGTGTGTGAGTGTGTGTGTGTATGTGTGTGTGTAGATCTAACTTCTACTCCTTAAGGTTGCAGTTTGATTGGAGGGGGGGGGGGGTAGAATCTAATTTGGTCACGTGCTGCGGAGGCAAGAAATACGAATCGAAATCGAAACGTCATAGCAGCCAAAGCAAATGCTCGCTGCTTGGCTTTAGCTTTACTGTTATTTCCATTTGATGTACGTGTAGGTCGTCCGACCGTCTGTCTGTACGTCCGCTTATCGTGTTCCTGTTTGTGTGCATGTGGGCTTATCAGCCGCACACAGAATAAAAGGGCGCAAAATGTAATGAAAATAGATTTTTGCTTTCTTTAAGGCAAAGCCTTGTCGTCCTGGCAACAAATACTCCCGTCCGACCCTTCGTCCATTCGACCGTCCGACCATCCAACCTTTCGTCCTGCTGGTAGCGATAATCATCTGAAATTGAATTGAAATACAATTTTTTTTTGTGTTGTTATTGTTGTTGTTGTTGTGCACAATTAATGAAATGAAGTTATACAAAAAGTTGAACCTGATTAACTGTCACAAATTTGTGGCAATTCCAACATTGGCTAAAAGTAGTGAAGGGTCGTCGCTGTGTAGGGGTGTAAGGGTCTCAGTTTATCTGGGTGTCTGTGTGTCGGGTGTACGGGCAAAGGGGGTCAACCTTTGACAGGTGTTAAGGTGCAACTTCCTGCCTTTTGACACTCGACTTGCCCCTGCTCGTCCCTCGCTCTATGTCTCTGTCTACAGTCTTCCTCCGGAGCTCTCTGCGGACTCTGCTGCTAACATAAATTCCTTTTTTCGGCCGCTAATGAGCGCAATGTCTGCGGACAGGTGAAACGATCCTAGGGGGCATGCAACCTACACACACAGCGATACATTTCTCTATACACAAATGTATGTACATAATTGTGGTCAGTCTCGATTACAGCAAAATAAAAAAAGAAGCAGGAAAAGCGATATAAAAAATGCGTGCAACGCACGAATGCGGCCAGACATAGAATATTTGCTCTTTTGCAGTAGCAAAGGACGAGAGGACCATGACTGAGACCCGTTTAATAACAAATAACATACAAAACACCATGAGGGTAGTTTTCCTATACACAACCGACAGCTCGTTTTACTTTTACCATATTTTTGTTGTTGTTGTTGTTGTTGTTCTTTTTCGTGTTGTTATAAAACTGCTCTATGCACATAATGAGCAAAAAACGATGCGACCGAGACTAGAATGGGTAAGCGTACCGGCACAGCCCTGCGACCCAGCGACCCAACGACTAGACGGTCTGACAACAAAACCACGCATGCACTGGGCGCCCCGTGAACTAACATCTAGTACAACTGACACTGCTCTAACGACTCAGGACTACAGACTACGGACAAGAGAGAACCGTGTACGGTGTACGGTGTACGGTGCACGGACCACGCTATACGTAGTACGGACAGCCAACTTCAAGCTCTGCATGGGCAACAGAGCAATTCCAGGCTCTGGCTCTATGCATGCAGCTCACGTATGCGCTTAATTTTTTGTTTATAACGCCCCCAAGGCACACGCCGCACAACCCAAAAAAAAAAAAAAAAAATACTAAAAAAAACGCATATAGGGGTATATATACCGCATCTAAACACCCGATCAGAGCCTGCTGCTACTGCCAAAGCTACGTATGTCACTTGGCTGCACGTTGGGGTAGACCGTTAGCCCCTGGGCTTTGGCTTTGAATTTTTTGTTTTTCCGGATAAAACAAAAAATTTTCATTTATCTTTTGGGTGGCATTATAAAAAGCCATCGAGTTATTTCATGCAATTTGTAACGCTAATTCGAAAGTTATAAACACAGACATGTGTGAATACTAATCAAATTTACAGTTGAAGCGTATAAATTACATGATATAGGGTTAGTTACAATGTTAAATGAATGTTATTATAATTGCTATTTTAATAATGCAATTTTCTATTAAAGTGTATTAGTCTAGTCGATTGTGCCGGTGTCGTTAGACCTATTGAGGGCGACTAAGTAGCTAAGGTCGTCAGAGTGGGTTCTAGGGTAGATCTCTTTACTTTTAAGCTTTATCTTTCGGTTGTGCAGGGTGTTTACAAATATATATATATGTATGTATGCAACATATGTATATATGTGCTTATATTATATGATTTTTTTTTTTAATACAAAGGCAGTTTAGTCTCTGGAGCATACGACTTATATGCGATTACAACACCACAACCTTTACATGCATTTTAAGGGGTGGATCCGTATATTCGATTTCATTTTTATAAAAGGCCTCTCTAATAGAGCTAATGTTGGACTAAGTAAAGCAAATTTAAAGTTACATCAATTTCAATTGAGCTAAGAGGCATAGGACAGACATACTAGGAAGGATAAGTCCTATTTGTCTAATATTTGTGGGTATTATTATAATACCTCAAAGTAAAATAATATAATATAACGTAATGTAATACAATACATTATAACTATGTTCTACAAAGTATATTTGTAATATTATATCATATTATAATAATGTTCTACAAAGTATATCTGTAATATTATATCATATTATAATAATGTTCCACAAATTATTTCTAAAATATTGAAATGGTGTCTGGAACTTAAATTTGTTATTAAACTCAATATTAGCAGTATTTATGGCGTTGCCATGCGTTCAGCCTCATTCTGTTTCTCTCTCCCTCTCTCTCTCTCTATCTATCTCTCTCTCTCTCTCTCTCTGTGTGTGTCTCACTTTCCATCCGTTGGCAACCGAAAACTATAATTACAGCAGCAAACCACAAGGCTCCGGCGACAGAGTCTGAAAACGAAGAAATTAATATTTTAATTACAACACATTTAACATGCGATTATGCGCTTCAATGAGCATCTTGTGAGCCCAAAAAGTAGCGGAACTAGAGGGTGGCTTAAATAAGTATGCACACACATGTATGCACACACATACAGACACACACAGACACACACGTAAGCAGGCAAACGACTCCCAAAGGCACAGTGGGCGTTAAAAGTGTCATAACTTATTATAGGGTCTACAACCTAACATGCGACGGTGTTGCAACCCTGCCATACTAACAGCAACAACAGCAAACACTAACAGCAAACAGCAACAACAATAACAGCAACAGCAACAATAACAACAACAATAACAGCAACACAACAGCAACAACATCGTTAACAGCTCAGCTAAGCAACAATCTCTCGCACTGGACTTTAATTACAAACAAACCGAATGTTAAGCACAGCCCACTCTACTGGTCACACTCACACACACACACACACACATTTATAGCTTCTTGTAAAGCAAAACTGTTTCATTAGCTTAACAGCGTTGCGCTTAAGCTGCTAAAAAGTGTAAAGAGACAGCGACGGCGCTGTAATTGACAGCTGTTAAGTTAACAGACAGCTGCTAAGCACCGTCGTTGTTGCTGTTGTTGTTGCTGTTTCTGTCTCTGTTAAAGCGCAGCTCTGCTCTAACTGGTAAGCTGTTGTTGCTGTTGCTGTTATTGTCGCTGTTATTGTTGCTGTTGTTATTTCTTTTGCTGTTACTGTTACTGTTGTTGTTGTTGTTGTTGCTGTTGATTTTGCTGTTACTGTTGTAGTTGTTGTTGCTGTTGTTGTTTTTCCCCTTGTTTCTATTCCTGATTTGCTTTTATGCTGTTACTGTTACTGTTTCCATGTTGTTGTTGCTGGGGGGGGGGGGGGAATGGTGGTTTGAGCTGCGCTGCGCTGCGGCAGCTGTCGTCGTCATTGTCAACGAGCGAGCGACGACGACGACGACGACGACAAAGAGGAGTGTTAATCAAAGCGTAGTTAATTGCTTTGCCGAAAAGAGCCGAAAAGAAAGACACTGATTGTGCACGACTATGTAACGCACCGGGAGATGGTGGAGGTGGAGGTGGAGTTGGGAGTTGCGAGTTTGATGGCGCTTCTGTGGTGAGTGTTTGGCGTGGGGAGTTTGTTAACAGTTGGTGTTGACGCAGAAGTTGGACCACTGATTACCTCTTCCATATGTGTGCGTGTGTGTTGGTGCGTGTGTGTGTGTGTGTGTGTGTTTGTGTGTGTGTTAATGCGAGTGTGTGTGTGTGCTTGTGTGTGTGTTAATGCGAGTGTGTACGTGTATGTGTGCGTTCCATGAGTGTGTGTGTGGCTTTTGATTAACTTAACCCCTTGACGTGTTGCTGCTGTTGCCGCTGCTGCTGCTGCTGTTGTTGCTGTTGCCGCTGCTGTTGTTGCTGCTGTTGCCGCTGCTGTTGTTGCTGCTGTTGTTGCTGCTGCATGTCCAATTTGGGAAGTGCTAAGTGTTCGTACGTCTGAGCTAGAGCTTTTTGGCCAAATAGCATAGTGAACCGTCTGCAAAAACAATAAATACTAATTAAAATGTATTTAAATACAAATGCAGACACGAACATGCCCTAACCAAACACACACACACACACACACACACACACACAGGCACACGCAAGCACAAACACACACACAGACACAGACACATATGCATTTTTATGCTCTGTGAAGCGTATGTTTTTGCTAGTCATACAAAGCCCCGCCCCCACAGCAAGTTCATCAGCCCACACAACTCAGCAACAGCAACAACAGCAATAGCAACAACAACAACAACAACAACAGCAGCAACAACAGCAACAGCAACAATAGAATTGAGTGTGAGTCTGGCGCCAGCGTGTGTTTGACTTTTGCTCTCTCTCTCTCTCTCTCTCTCTATTTCTCTCACTCTCTCTCTCTCTCACCCTCTCTCTCTATCTCTTTCTCTCGCTCTCGCTCTCTCTCTCTCTCTCTCTCTCTCTGCCTCTCTTTCTTTCTCTCCCTCTCCCTCTCGCTCTCTCTCTCTCTGTTTTTGTGTATTTCCATGCGTGTGTGCATGTTGTTTACTTGTTTTTTGCACACTAGCGCCACCTAACGGAAATGTTTCATAAAAACTTAATTGTCCATGTAACACTTTTTTTATAGCCCTTTCTCTTTCTGCTTATGCAAAAGAAGAAGATGGAAAAGAACGAGCAGAAGTAGGAAAAGAAGAAGGAGACGAAGGAGAAGGTGAAGAAGTTGAAAAAGGAGAAGTAGAAGACGTAGAAGAATGAGAAGGAGGAGATAAGTCAGAAGTATGAGAAGAAATTGAAGTAGAAGTAGAAGTTGAAGTAGAAGTAGAAGTAGAAGTAGAAGTAGTAGTAGAAGGTGAATGAGAAGGAGAAGGAGAAGAAGAGAAGTAGAAGTAGAAGGAGAAGGAGGAGAATACGAAGTAGAAAAGTCTCTTTAGCCTTTAAGTTGGCATGCCTGTGCATAGTTATTAGAGATTCCGTTTTAAAGGACTATAATTTGGCAGGCTAATTGAATAAAATGATGATTAATATTTAAATAAACTGAAGTTCTACATTATTTAAGTTTAGCATGCATTCTAGATTTTCTGAAATAAAAAGGAAAAACATTTTCATTCCATGTTTAAACTTGGTTCAAATGCAGCTACTATAAAATGTTAGACGGTAAAAATTTTTGGGAATTTATTTTGGGAATTTTTAAACAGAAATACTTAGAACGAAATCAGTTAAGAGCACTTAAGATTATATCATAAAATGCATATCTTTATGGCTTAACCCACACACAAACGTAAACCCTGATTTTTTGGTTTTATTCTTCCCAATTTTTTTTTTTTTGGTAGTTTCTTTTGACCAATTAGAGCGACCACATATTCAGGCGTTTCAGTTTCACGGGAGAAAAAATACTGCAATTACCCGACTTGGTATTTTTTTTTTCTGTTTTTTTTTTTTAGTAGATTTTTTTATAGAGCAGTCTGACGAGTGAAAGAGACAGAGAGACAGACAAACATGCATTGTTGGTCTTTTCTTCACATTTATGGCCTATCCAATTTTGGGGTTTTATGTTGATTGCGATGAGCCTACGTAGTACGTAGTGTTTTACGTAGTTTAACAACGTGTTATAAAAGCAATATGTGCCATCATTGTAATCAGTAAAACAAAATGAAAAAAAAATACCATAGACACACAATCTCAATATGCAATTCGTTATCCCCCTTCCCCCCAAAAGCTACCCCTGTACTATATAGAAGTACAAAGTTTTGCAAGCAGACAATGTCTGTCTGTCTGTCTGTCCGTCTGTCTGTCTATCCGTCTGCCTGTCTGTCTGTCCGCCTGTCGTCCGTTCCATTCGAGCTGCCACAACAAAAAGATTTCCAATAAAGAGAAAAATTGATTGAATTGCGTGCAAAATGCGTTTGCCGTGCGTTGCACGTTGCCCATAGGAAGTGCAGAGGCGTGCGGATTGGGAGGGGGCATTTGAGGGGTAGTAGTAATTGAGGGTTTGAGCCAATATGCAACACAATAAAGTGCCACACAACGCTTGTATAAAGTTTTTGAGGTAGCAAAAAACAGTTTTCTGTACACTACAAAAAATAAATATAAGAAAATTTAAGGCAAGAGAAAATTAAGAAAAAGTTAAATAAAATATAGAAATAATTTGTAAATTTGATTATTGTATATGTTTTAGGGTTTCAGTACATCTTTAATTTTATAAAAGTTTAAATACTTTTGCAATGTAAAAATTTAAAAAAAATTTATAATATACAAAAATTTCTTATGAATATAAAATAAATTTTAAATTTGTAAATAATAAATAATTTAAAAAAAATTTATGATTAACATATTTTAAAAAAAAATTACATTTTTTTATATATATATTAATTAATATTATAATTATATTAATTTTATTATTTATTTTAAATGATTTTATACTATTTAAATTTGAAATATATTTTTCATTTTTATTTATCAGATTTTTGAATAATATATTATGTTATATTAATAAAATGCTCTTATAACTTTAAATTTTTATAGACTTAAACTTAAATATGATTAATTTAAATTATTAAATTAAGGTTTTTAAACGATATAATTTGAAAATTTTAAATATATTTATAATTTATATATTATAAATCGTCAGATTTTTCGAATAAGTTGTACATAGTTTTGTCTGTATAGATTATTATAATTCTTTATAGAAGAGTAGTCTTGGTGCGTTGTGAAAAATATTGAAAGCTATAGCACGCGCCCCAGACGAAGTGTCGTTGCGCCCCGGTCCCCCACTGTCCAATCTGTGTATGGTCTGTGGGTAGACCTATACCCTGGTTATGCGTCTGACCGTCTCCCTCTCCCTCTCTTTCTGTGTCTAAATGTGATACGTGTAAAGCATTTAAAGTACTGAAGCGCCCCCTGTAGGCTGTAGGTAAACGCCTGCCAGTGGCCAGGGTTGTCACGCTGTGGCAAAGAACACGAAAAAAAAATGAATGAACGAGGCAGCAGGTAGCGTACGTCGACACGAATCTCTCTGATTATATTGGCAACATTTGTGAACATGATGTGCCCCGACAATCATTCAATGCAGTCCAAGCAATCTATCAATATGTCCTGCCAGGGCGTGCGTCAATGATGCGTTGCCAATGCCCAGGAATGTGGCCAAAACGGTGTTGCCTGATTTGACTTTGGACTTTGTCTGGTTTAACGACTGCATATGTTAATCTATGGTTGGCACTTCGACTAGAGAACCCTCTCTCCAAAAATGGAAGAGAAAAACACATGCTTTTTAAACTGATGAGTGTACAAAAGTAGGGCGTGCTGTGCGTTTAATACGCAAAGGTCGCTCTCTGTTTGTCTATGATAAATGCCTTTACTTTCATTGCTTTTCTTGCCTGTATTCCGGCTTCTATTCTTCTCTAATCTTCCTCTTGTCTTTGCTTTACTCCGGGTAGACATTTCTACGTGCTTTTGGCTCCATTTCGTTGCGATTATGAGCAAACTTTTTGGTTATTTATCAATTTAATGACTTTGCACTTGCCCATAGCAGCTGCACCAGCGTCCATCAGTCTGTCTGTCTGTCTGTCCCATTGTCCAGCTGTCCCACTGTCTATACAGATAGTCTTTCCTGTAGTTGTTGTTGTTGTAATTTAAAGCTTTTTGGATTGGATTTATATTGCGAAATTAAGTTGGAAATCTGTTTTGCCACCGAAATAAAAGTGAAATTAATTTCCTTTATGGCTTGGACTTTGACTTTGCCTCCGACAGAGTATTTTTCATTCCAAATATATATATAAGCACTTAATGCCCCGCCGGCTGAACAGGATATGCAAAACAGTTTCAATTAGGTCTGAAGATGGCTCCGCTTCAAAAAAAAAGACCATCCTGCCTTCATTTGTTATGCAAAAGTTTTCTTTATATACATTCTTGAAGGAAAATATAACATAAAGTTTGTAAAATTATTAAATGCTTTATATACTTGAAAATATTTAACATATACAACTTTACAACGCTGTTAAGTACATAACAGTGCAGCACCCTGTTAGATCTGTTAAGTTTATAACAGTAGCTGTTAAAAATATATCAGATCTGTTTGAAATCGATAACTTCAGTCCATGCCTAAGCATTTCTTCGAACATAACATTTAAGGCTCTAACAGGGCTATGTTAGTTACATAACAGCAACTGTTACAATGCTGTTAAATACCTTTTAAACCCAATACGTCTTTATTTAGGCAATTCTGTTCGATTTCAATCATTTTAGTAACTTTAACGTGACTTCAAAAAAAGCTTTGACTGACAAAGCAACATCTGTGCAATTTTTATAAGTTTTCCCTACTTATTTGTCAGACTTTTAGCACCAATCCACGACTTATAGAACCCTGGCAAGTTAACACTCTCTTGATGCTAAGCATTCGACCATGTGTGTGTATGCACATCCACTCACTGTCAACTTCTTATTGATGACAACTCTAAAATCAATCCCTAAGCTCTGTCTCTCTGGCCAGACAAAAAGCCTTGGGTAGCACCTGTTGGCGGACCCCTTACCCCTATTCACCCCGCTTTCTCTTGTCTTTATAGGAAATGTCAAGCTGCAACCCTGTAGCAAGTAATCGGTAGTCGGTAGTCGATAGTCAGTTGTCGGTTGTCTTTATGTTCTCCGTCTCATTGCTCATGCAAAGTCCAAAAAAACTCAGTAAAACCCCTTGGCACCTTGACGAGTGACTCGCAATTTCAGCACTGCCAAATTCTTACATCTCATTCCGCCCCATTCCAAACGTTTTGTGTGCCCCGCCCACCGCCTGTTTTTGCTACTTTAACATTCTCATCGCTTGGTTGCACTTTTTTTTGTGGGAGGCATCTGTCTTTTTTTTTTTTGTATTTGTTGTTTCAATATTTACCAGCTCGTTCGTCACTCTAGGCCGTGACTTGAGCCCCCAGCACCCTGTTCCCAGCACCCTGGCCTCGTGCTGCAGTGAAATGTCAGCATCATAAACCAATTTTTATAAAATTTTCCAATTTGTTTAGTTGAATTTAAGCATCCATTGAAGCAACGACAGCATCAACAGAGCGCAAAGCTCAATGCGAGCAACAGAAACAGAAACAGAAACAGAGACAGAGAGAGAGAGAAGGATAGACAAATACAGAGGAAAATCCCAGCTAAATAAATACTATTCCATGTTTCCATGTGCCGTCTGTCAGGCAGAACGGAACCCACTGCCTCTATTTGGGGTTGGGTGTGCAATTGGATTTGGGAGTGAGTGGAAAAGAGGGAGAAGTAGAGGTAGAGGTACATGGAGAGAGAGTTTCTAGGGGGGTTTGAGTAACTGTTTTCATGCGAAGCAAAACAGAAACCTGTCTGCTAAGGTATGAGTGTGAGTGCGTGTGAGTGTGAGTGTGAGTGCGTGTGAGTATGTAGAGTTGAGTATGAGTAGGAAGTTCTTATCGTGATAAGGCAGTTTAAGTAGAAATTGAAATGATATTTACAGCTAAAGCAGAGAGAAAATTGTAGAATAACGACATTATACATATTATTATTATCGTATTATATTATATAGAGAGAATGATATAATAATTTTGATTTTATGTGCATGAACATAGGAATTATTGATATTGTAGACCTGCATATTAGATCTATAAATACCAAAATATCAATAAAAACTTAAACCTTACAACAATACTGTTCCAGTATCGTATTCGATCTTCTATAGAGCGAAGTATCGGTATTGGTTACGCTTTCGGTTTTTAAAAATTAAACTGTTTTATCGGTTATATAGTAGTGGTTTTGGTTTCATTCCTCGATTAACACCGTTCTAATTCCATCTTTTGCTGGTTATCTTTCAAATGTTCGTGCCGTGACACGCGCACATCCCTAACCAATAGTCACCCTCACGCTCACCCTCGTCCTATCAAAGATGCAGCATCACCATGCTGATCATCATCAACCTCATCATCAAAGCAGCAGGCGGAGTAGACAGGAGCGGCACAAGTAGACATGGGTGTACACTGAGGGCTAAAGACGAGAGCTACCATTTTTTTTTTTGACATGTTAGCCCCTCGCAACACCACCCCATGCTTGGCTTAAACTTAACCCCCGCCCCTTACACTGCCACTGGTTGTCGCTGATAAATTGCTCAATAAACTTGCTTCGCAACTGATTTGGCTGTGCCAATTTCCGAAGTAGCCAAAAAAATAAGAAGAAGAAGAAGAAGCAAACTTTGCTGCCAAAACCAATTGGCCAACAAAAGTTGCTAGAAGTTTCGCTTTATTTCCTCCCTCGCAATCTCCCTCGCTCTCTCCCTCTCTCTTTTGAATTTGATGGCTCAAATAATTTCGTTTATATTTAAGTTTTGCCATACTTCGACAAAGAGCAAATGGACTCATCGGCCGTGTGGAAATCTCAAAGTGCATACACTGCATGCAACAGGGGGGAAGGACAGGGGCAGGGGCAGGGGCAGGATCAGGGGCAGGGGCAGGGGATACGTACAGTGGCATGCATTTAGCCCTGTTGCAAGTGCTGCCTAATTTCAAATTAGGGTGGTATTTTTCGTGCCATGTGCCATGGGATTGGATAGGGTAGGGTTGCATAGGTAGGATAGGGTAGCAATTTATACAAATACCAGGGGGGGTAGGGGGTGGTTGTGTGTGTATGTGCGTGGTGTGTGTTTGTGATTTTCATAAATGGCATTTACTTCACAATTGCAGCCCTTACAAAGCGCATGCCGTCCTTGATGAGATCTCGCTCTTCCTCTCCCCCCCTCTCTCTATCTTTGCAAGACCCTCTCTCACTCTCTCTGCTTTTTTCACATTGGCACAGCCCTTTGACGCACAGTACTGCAATTATGTGCCATGACTTTCGACTTTGTTGTAGTCGAATACCGAATACCCGAACCAGACTCAGATCCAGACCGAGACCGATACCGAGACTGATGCCTATGTAGAGGCCTATGCTGCGGCTGTGGCTAAAGCCAAACTGTGGCTGAGACCCCTCTACAGTTATCAGAAATTCAAAGGCCGTGGTACCGACCTCCAAACCCTCATTCTTCCGCTCTCCCTCTCTCTCTTTCTCTCTCCCGTGGAATAACATGTTTGCCCCTGTCTAGCATGGTTTTGTTTCAAGTCATTCAGTCTACCCACTTCAAGTCAATCTTCAGTATTTGCAATCAATTTAATTTCAATGACACAAAATTTGCATCGTTTTCTATGCAGTCGCTAACCCTCTCACTCTCTCTTTCTCCTCTTCTGTGTCTCTGTCTGTCTTTCTTACTCGGTTTCTCACTCTATACGCTGCGTAGGCTTTTTGTAGAATTTTGTGTAAATATGCAAATCGAAAATGCAAATTAGTTAGGAATTTTGATTCAGATTTTGATTTCCATTTCCATTTTGCTTTCAATGAATGCGATGAAACAGTAGGAGATAGAGCGAAAGAGAGAGAGAGAGAGAGAGAGACAGAGTGCGAAAATGTGCAAAAAGAAACGAGCGTGAGGTGAAAGGAAACACAAGTTGAAACAAAAACCGAAAAACCAAAAGATTCTCATTGCTTTTTTCCCGTTGCATTTGCATTGAACTGGAAGCAATTGTGTTTGTGGGTGTTAGCACCACCCCTTGCCCACTAGCCCACTGTCCCACCGTTCCACGCCCACTGGCTGCAGGCGAGAGGCCTATGGGATTAGGCAGACACTGTATCCTTGTGTGCGAATGAATGAAAGTAAACTCTTGTGCATGATTCAACTTGTTCATGGGGAATCAGTTATCAGTTATCAGGCATTCACACTTGTTTGTGCCAAATGAAAGCCAAAGCCAAAAGGAAGGAAGTCGATGAAGTTGAAGAAGGGGGGGAAGTCGAGGTAGATCTGATGCCTCAAGTGTCATATGCATCATACAGAGCAGTGAGAATGATTTCAAGCTTGAAAAGTGTTTGGAAAAATATTTAAAGTTGCTCGTACAGCATTCAACCCTTTTCCTTTCAAGTATATACACTTTAAGATCCATGAATATGGAGATCTCTCAATAATATAGATTTTAAGATCTATTTTCAATCAATATGTTAGATATTGAGTTCTCTAATTTATACAGACTTTTAGATCATTTTTACATAAATATAGAATATACAGAGTTTTCTCATTTACACAGAGTTTTAGACCTTTTTCCTGAATATAGTTTGGATTGAGCTTACTCAATTAAGTCGACTTTTTAAACTTTTTTTACATGGTATATTTAAGTTCTTTTAATTATACACAGTTTTAGGTCTTTCTTACATGATTATGGTAGATCTTGAGTTCTATCAATTATACTTTTTATATGAATATTACAATATATTGAGTTCTCTCAATTATACAGGGTTTTAAAACTTTTTTACATAAATATAGTATATTTAAATATACACAGTTTTAGATCTTTACTTTCCAATAGTACAGGTAGTTTTGCTTTAACTCCCTCTCCATAGAGTAAATACTACAGCGAGTGTTTGAATATATGTTGAAAGTTCTCTTACAATTTGCTATAATATAGAATTTCGTATGAAGAGACACTCGAAATGTCGTTCATATTACTCCAATCCTCGTTCTCTTCCCTTTTTTTATTTTTTGTCAGCCACTCGAAATTCCACACACACAACACATAAACACAGGAACTGCGTTTATATAGGATTACTCTATAGAGAGAGACCTTTTGCACATTTCATGTCAAGTTCGCCCCTTTTGTCGCTTCACTGTAAAAAAAAAAAAAACAGATTAAAATTTCACAAAACGAAAAAAAATATTTCATTCTTCGCATAGTTGAAATATTTTCAAAATTAAACCCAAACAACATGATTGTGAGAGACAGCGCTCTCTAGATCGTATAGACAACCCTGTTGCAGCAACCCTACTACTATTAACATAATGCTCAGCTTTCATTATATTGATTTAAGTGGCACGCGTTAAGAGCTCTAACCAGGGTTGCCTACCGATCGCGCAAATCACAAAAAAAAATGTAGATACAATATAACATTTGGAAATTCATTGAAATAGTTTCTTTTAAGGGTGAATATGAATAACATGAATACATTTGATAACTTGAAAAAAATTGATTTGAATATGTATAAAATGGTTTTTAAATATTATAAAACATTATTACTAGTGAATATACAGAATACAGAGTAGTTTTAGGATTTTTTGGATTTATATTTCTGATTTTTAACATTTTTAGTCCCAAAGTGGTTGCATAACAGAATTTTGTTTATTTAATAGAAATTCTATTGTTTAATATGACATTTGAATTTTGTTCGTATCGTAATTATTATAGGAGATATGCAGTGTGATACAATGTATGGGAAGGTTTTACCATTTCTTGGATTTATTTTTCTGTATAATGTTTAACTTTACATATATATATAAATAATTATATTTAATAAAATTTAAATTATTATTATAACACTTCATATATCTACAGATATTTGCCTTAATATATTTGTATTTCATTTTTATATTTATTAACCATTTGAAACGCGTGGAATGAAACAAATGAAGTGCGACAAGAGCGCATAACCTATGCAATTCCCATGTTCGTGTTTGCTTCTGTGTGTGTGTGTGTGTGTGCGTGTGTGCGTGTGTGCTGTGTGTGTGTGTGAGTGTGCGAAGCAGAAACGTTTGAGAAATGAGCATAAAGTGAAATGAAATAAAACCGAAATGAATGCGCGAGGCAAATGCGAGGCAGTAAATTAAGTGCCCGCTGGGAATTCGCTCTGCCAGAGTCCAAAAAGTGCGTCTGTCTCCACACACACACACAAACACACACACAAACACGCACACAAACACACTACACACACTCATACACTCACACTCTCACTTATACTCACACACACACACATACAAACATACACAGAGCCAGCCAATGTTTAGTAGAAGCAGAAGTAAAAAACATACAACTCTGAGAGAGACAGAAACAGAGAGAGAGAGAGAGAAGGAAATCTACTGCCGTTTCTTTTCGCGTTTTAATGGGTTCGCTTGGCTTGTCAGTCGCTGTGCCCTCTCACCCCCCTCCCCTTCACCCTATCCACATGGCTGCCCTTGCTTACCCTAACCCTAACCCTAACCCTAACCACTGCTGCTTATGCTTACCCTTTTATTATGGGCTCAGCCTCACTGTGTATTGTTATAACTGACGAAAGTGAATAGTAGAGAGAGGGAGAGGGAAAAGGAGTGGTAAAGGAAGGGAAAGGGAGAGGGAAAGGGTGAGGGAAAGGAAGGGGAAGTGAGTAAAGTAAATTTCAAGTTCTGCTTTTGCCTTCATACAAATTCATTTTCATTTCGCTCTGTGGCCGCATTTTCTAATTTTTTTTCCTCTCGCCAGATTCTACTTTGTTCTTGTTGTTGCTATAGTTATTGTAGTTGTAGTTGTTGTTGCATTGTTATGTTAATTCCACTGATTCGTATTGTTGTTGTTGTTCTTCTTCTTCCTCTTCTTCTTAAGCGGAACGAGCTTCACTTTTCATAATCTGCTGCTCACTAATTTGTACGCGTGCCGCAGCAGCAGCAGTAGCAGCAGCAGCGTTGGACGACGTCGACGTTCCCGTCTCCAGTGCAACAGCAGCCACCCCCTTTGGCTTATAAATTTTTTTCTTTTCTGGGTTAAATCACATTTAAATAGTGTAGAATATGTCTTACCCTGCACTGCATCCCTCTCCTCTTATTCTCATTCGCATTCTCCCTTTATGGAATTGTTTTGTTTTGTTTTGGCAGCAACGACGTCCATGGCGTTCGCTCCTTGCGGCCAACTCATCCGCTCTGTGCTCATCCTCATCTTGTCCACGTGCCGGGCATCAGTTTCAAGTTCCCTTCCCCCTTTTCCACACTCACACGCACACACCCACGCCACTGACAGCGACAAGCTCTCATTGGGCAATAAGCTGTGTGTCATGGCAGAGCCAGAGGCAGGGGCGTCTCCGAATGGAAGCATGGGAGGGGGCTATGCCAGCCCAAAAACAGACACACAAATGGGCTACTCGGGGCAACACTGTGAAATTAAAAGTGTTGCGCTTAAGTGTTTTGTTGTGTTGCCAGTGTCAAATTGTTGTTGTCGTTGTTGTTGTTATCGTTGTTGTTGCTTCCCTTTCCTCTTGTTCTTCGTTTTGTTGTTGTTATTGTTCGTTGCTTGTTTTGTTTAGCCGCAAAACCTTAACTAATGTGCAAGACGAAAAAGATGAGCCATCATACCATCAGATTTCCTATATGCATACCTTAGACATGATTATCCTTCACACTCAACGCTCGTGGGCGTGTCCAATGCGCCCAAGTCAATCAGTTGCGTTTTAGTTTTGGCCTCTCCTCTTTAATGGCCCAGCCCAAAGGGGACTTACGGGGTTTTTCAGCATTTTCGGATTTTACTTGGCTTTTCAGCTCCATGTGTCCAATTAGTGGCCACAATTTTGCGGCTTTTGGTGTCGAATTTGTTGGCTTCAACTTCAGTATTTAAATGCTTTTAGTTCAGTGGAAATGACAAAATTACAAACCTCTTCTCCATTACGCAGTTGAAATGACATTGAAATTGACAAAGTGAAAGAAAAAATTCTCTATGTAACTTGCAAACGCAGCGAATGTGCGTGGGCAGAAGGATTAGCGAAAAGTGCGAGTGAATAGGAGCTATAGTGCACTGAGAGCTGATCGCCATGCATTAAGAAAGAGCGAGAGAGCGAGAGTGAGTGCTCTGCATAAATATGCATGTGTGTGTGTGTGTGTGTGTGTGTCGCTCATTGAGCTTGGCGTATCAGTGCAGTCAATTTAGCCTTTATCTAGATAGATTTTTATTTAGCCCAAAAAAAAAAATACACGTTTTCTATACGGCAATTCGTACATTTTCAAATGTAATTTATTTTGTGTGTATTTCTATCGAATTTGATTTAAATAATTATTGTAGCTGATTTTAATTGTAATTTATGAAAGTTATAGAAGCACATTTACTAGCAAAAATGTTGTAATTTCTGGCTATATTAGCTTAATTTTAAGGAAATTGATTTTGAAAAGCGGCAAAATTATATTTTAAGTTGCCTAGAATAAATTGATTTAGATTAAAAATACTTTTTACTTGATTTTCTGCCATTTCTAAATATTTTCATTCTATTTTCCGGATATATATTAGTAATTCTGTCAACATTTTTCGTTAACAAGCTGTCATCACTGTTAGCGAATATAAGGATTAACGGAAAGTGAAGAATGAGTGCCAAATGTAAAAGAGAGGAGCCCAGAGCACTGAGAGAGCTGTGAATATGTGCATGTGTATGTGTGTGTGTGTCTATTACACTATTCTTCTTTACATACAGTTTTACGAGCTCTGCTCTTGAAGTTCGTCATTTAATGTTCACATTGATTTGTGATTATTTCATAGACGCTGACCTATTGAGCTGCCCTCGTATAATCTAGAGACAAAGGAAAAGAAACACACATTCATGCCGAGTGCTCTCTCAATGCACTCTCTCTCTCTCTCGCGCTCTGAGTGATCGTCTCTCTGTGTTTTATGTGAATGTATGTGTGTGTGCATATAAATACATGCACATCTATTATTCTATTCCACCTTATTCCATTCTAAAGCAAATTGTAATAGAAAATTTACATTGGGGAATAAAATAAAGTGCACAATTCATAATACTTCAAAGTTTTACATACTTTAATTAATATCTGATATATCATTGAGTAATAATATTACGAAAGTATATTCTCAAAAATGTAATTAACTTTGAATTTCAATTAAAATTACAGAATTTGCTTTGAAGTTTTATCCGAGTGCAGTTAATCAAATGATTTTGCATGCAATTATAGAAACAGGAGCAGCAACAGCAGCAGCATCAGGCATATGGGTTATTCCTTTATGCTGAGCATTAGCCAAGCTAACCTAACCTCAACTAAACCCCCTTGGACATTGCCATTGCCATTGCC
>JBANCZ010000593.1:0-32666 GCA_037040025.1 Sphaerogastrella javana
GAGAGAGAGAGCGCGCTCACGCGAGAGAAAGCTTACACTGTTTACATTCGTGCGCATGATTTCTATTTTGTTTGTTGCTCTGCTTGTCTCAGTCTAACGCTGGCAAAGCTTTAAGGCGGTCGTCTATACCCGGCGCTGTAGGGCATTATAGCCAACAATTAACCTGTTGCGTGAGCAAATGGACCTTTTGTTCTAATTTGCTCTCTCGATACGTGTGCCGCTCTCATAAGGCACGCGACCACTGTCTTTCTCTCTCTCTATCTCTCTCTCTCTCTCTGTTTGTCATGAAAACATTGAAAATTTCACTCTCTGTTGTTTGTGTATCTGGCAGAATTCTACTGCTGCTGCTTATGCTGCTGCTGCTGCTGCCGCTCCCGCTGCTGCTGCTGCCGCTCCCGCTGCTGCTGCTGCTGCTCCCGCTGCTGCTGCTGCCGCTCCCGCTGCTGCTGATGCCGCTCCCGCTGCTGCTGCGCTGCTGCTTTGGGCTGCACATGTGCTGCGTGCCGGTGCGAAACGATATGTGTGCTCTTTCTCGCTCGCTCGCTCGCTCTTTGTCTCTTGGAGTGCGGGCGGCGAGGGAGAGGCAGCAATAATCAAAAAGTCTGGCAGCGGCAGAGCAACGTCCAGTCGTTTTTAACGACTGGCGAATCAGTGTATTGACGTTGGTCAAAAAGTGCGGAACGTGTGCGCCGTCGTTGTCTGCCGTCTGCCGTCTGTCGTCTGCCGTCTGCCGTCTGCCGTCTGCCGTCTGTTTTGCCAGTGCCAGTCGCCGGTACAGTTCATTCTTTGCGTTTCTTTGTGTTCCGCTGCTTCTCCTTTGCGCTTTGATTTTGCTTATTTTATTTTTTTTATTTTTTTTGCACTTTGTTTTGGACTT
Source organism: Sphaerogastrella javana (assembly GCA_037040025.1). Lineage (NCBI taxonomy): Eukaryota > Metazoa > Arthropoda > Insecta > Diptera > Drosophilidae > Sphaerogastrella > Sphaerogastrella javana. The sequence goes on from JBANCZ010000593.1 coordinate 878, forward strand.
TGCGAAACGGCAGCTTGTACTCTGGCTGAAGCAGAATTGAAGCGAATAGAAGCGAATTGAAGCGACTAGAATTGCAGCGAATTCAATTGAAGCGAATTGAACGGAGCTTCTGAGCCGCTGATAATGAGCAACAACAACGCCGTGCATTTAGTAAGTGTATTTAAAATTGCTATTAATTAACACAGATTGCAGCATTTAGAGCAACGTCATAGTTAAATTGCTTAATTTATATATTCGTCTCTTTGTTTGCTTGCCTTTTTTTGTTCATTCCATTAGAATTTGCCAGCGAAAACTGCGTTTATTTTTCACGCTGCATATTACGTGAGAGTGTGGGTGGCTGCAAGTGTATACAAGTGTTCATGTGTGCATGTGTGTGTGCGTGTCTGTGTGCGTGCATGCATGTGCAGCAGCTGCTTTATCTAACCGCAAAAAACTTTGACAAAAGAGAGAAAGAGAAAAAAACGCATGCAAAGCTTTTGTCCTTGACCTTGCACACTAACATCTCCTGTGCGCTCTCTCGTTCTCTCTCTCTCTCTCTCTCTCTCTCTTTCTCTTTGCCTAGCCTGTGCATTTCACTCGCTCTTCCTCTCTTTCTCCCATTCTCTCTCTCACCAACTGGATAAGCTGCCAAAAGCTGCTGCATTAAAAGTAAAAGTTTAAGCAATTATGCAAATGTAATTGCTACTGTTATGGTTATAATAATTGTTATTATTATTATTGTTTGTTGTTTGTTTCTAACCCGCTTAGAGGTTTAATCTAATCGTGTTTAAGCATGTTCAGAATTGTAGGCGCATGTACTTTATCGCCATTTCTGTATTATTTTTGGAGGGCACAATGAACCGTTGACCGAAAATGCTTAAGCCTAATCAGTTTAACTAAATTTAATCTATAAACTAATCTATCAATCTAATATGTTTCTGTTTGTTGCTATTTTAAGATCACCTCACAAGGTCTCCGGCTGTTACCATTCCTCATCAGTTTGGTGCTCTACTTCTCGCTGGTGCGGCGCGATCCCGAAGGCGAGGCATGGACGACGCTGCTCAAATGTTTGCCCATCGTGGCATTGATGGTCTATGTGATGATTAAGGGCTTCGCGTTTAACAAACAGTACGTATACACTATATTATATCCTATAATATACCATATAGTATACCCACTATTATACTCTATATTATACCCAACATTGTACCATATAACATCCTCTAATTATATAATTTCTTATACTCTATAGTATATCCTTCATTGCACCTTACACCTTACCATATCTTATACCCTATAACAAACCCTATATCAACCCCTAAATATGTCGTACACTAAACCATTTCTTTTAGACTATATTTATACACTATATTATATTATACGCTCTTAATAACCTAATAATCTGTATTATATTCTAAATTATACCGTATCTTATAGTCTATATTATACTGTATATTGGTACTTTTCATTCAACAAGCTTTACGTGCTTACAATCGTTTATGAACTCTACACCATCTCCTATTGTATTTGATATTATACCTTATATAAGGCAATATATTATTCCCTATAATAGACTCTATTTTATAGTCAATGTTATAGCCTATATGATACCCTTTCTTATACACACTCTTCCTCTGCCTCAGCTATCGTCGCTCACAACTAATCCTGCTAGGTCTGATCTTCTCCTGTGGGGGCGATGCATTGCTCAATGTGGATCTCTTTCCCTATGGCATGGTGTCCTTTGCCGTGGCCCATGGCTTCTATATCAGCGCATTTGGCTGGCAGCCGCTCAAATGGATTATTGGCATAGCGCTCTATATACCAGTAATCATATGTAAGCACAAAATTATATACTGTATTATATATTCCCGGAATAACTTTTCCTTATGTCCCTACAGTCATTGTGCTGGTGTCCAAGTATTTGGATGATGTGCTGGTTGTGGGCGTGCCCATCTATTGCCTGATCATCACCTGCATGCTCTGGCGTGCCATAGCAAGGGCAATCGATATCAAGAATTTCCTATCGATATTCTGTGCCGTTGGTGCAGCGCTGTTTGTGCTCTCGGATGCTCTGATAGCTGTGACCATGTTCCTTAGCGTGGAGCTGCCTGGAACGAGGTTGCAGATCATGATTACGTACTATGCGGCTCAGTTTGCCATAGCGCTGAGCACGGCGGATGATGGGCCAACGCCGGCGTGTCAGAAAAAAATGAAATGAATTGCAGATAGGTAGAAATGCTCAAGCAATATATAACATACCATATACTATATATGTAAACCAAAAAAAAAAAACGCAACCACCAAAATACGTACTTCCATATATAAATATTAGAGTAAATAGTTTATGCCATTTAGTGGTAGTAGTAGTTATTGTTTGTTACAAATAAATTTAAAAAAAATCCATTTACAAGTTTAATATAAATTGTTATCATAAGAAATTGTATGTTTGAATTTAATTTCAAATGTAACCGCCAAACCTTAAGCAATGTTTGACAGTGTCATAGCAGCCAGCTGGCAGCAGTCAGCCAGGGTTGCTTTGATTAGGCTGACCATATCATATTTCTTAAATTGCCCTTTTTTCTTTGGTACTTTATTTACGCTTGAGCCAAGCGACCGGCATTCCTACGCTTCTTAATCGTTAATTGTTAATATTGAAAATTTAACACAAATATGGGACCACCAGAGTTTAAATTGAACAATCCGCCCGAAGATTTAATATCAGCTGTGAAATTTGGCTGCAAATCGAATCAGTATCTGGCTGCCTCATCCTGGGACGGCACGCTGCGCTTCTACGATGTGGCGGCAAACTCGATGCGCCAGAAATTTGTACAGGATGCACCCATTTTGGACTGCGCCTTCATGGTACGTCTGCCAATAACTAATGTTGATAATAAATAGTTGACTAATCCTTTGGTTACTGCAGGATATAGTGCACGTGGTGAGTGGCGGACTGGACAATCAGCTGCGTCTCTACGATGTCAACACTCAGACGGAGACGATGGTGGGGTCACACGATGAGCCTATACGCTGCGTGGAGCATGCGGAGTATGTGAATGGCATCCTGACGGGCAGCTGGGATAAGAATGTGAAATTATGGGATATGCGCGAGAAGCGCTGTGTGGGCTGCTTTGAGCAGAACAATGGTAAGGTCTACTCCATGTCTGTGATCGATGAGAAGATCGTGGTGGCCACCTCCGATCGCAAGGTGTTGATCTGGGATCTGCGCAAGACGGACAGCTATATCATGAAGCGTGAATCGTCGCTCAAGTATCAGACGCGCTGTATACGTCTGTTCCCCAACAAGGAGGGCTATGTCATGTCCTCGATTGAGGGTCGCGTCGCAGTGGAGTATTTGGATCATGATCCGGAGGTGCAACGTCGCAAGTTTGCGTTCAAATGTCATCGCAATCGTAACAATAATATTGAGCAAATCTATCCTGTGAATGCCGTTAGTTTCCACAACGTCTATCACACCTTTGCCACGGGCGGCTCTGATTGCATTGTGAACATTTGGGATGGCTTCAACAAGAAGCGTCTGTGCCAGTTCCACGAGTACGACACATCGATATCATCGCTCAATTTTAGCGCCGATGGCAGTGCTCTGGCCATAGGCTGTTCATATCTGGATCAGCTGACAGAGCCGCCGGCAACAGTGCCCAATCCTGCCATATATATACGCTATCCGACGGATCAGGAAACGAAACAGAAATAGGCGAATCCATCAGACTATTGTTAGCTTTCGTCTAAAAGCTGCACAAGCAACATCTTAACAACAATCGCCTTGCTCTTGGGTGTTAATGATAGTCGCAAGGTTATAATATAATATATATCGATATAGAGAGTAAACATTATAATACAAATTATGTATATGATATAAGATATAAGTGGGCATTTGTCCTGGTTCTTAAAATGTATTTCATTCGCCAAAAACACTAAAACTACTTCGCATTAATTCTAGCTTTAATATCCTTCAGCAGCGACCACAGAATCTTGCTCAGGACATAGCCCAGCTCTGCAAAGCTGAGCACCGAGGCGCCTATATAGAGACCCATTATGCCACCGAATCCGGCCACCCAGTCACTAAACGTGTACTTGCGCTTGGTTTCGATCTTGGTTATCACGCGCTGACCATAGTAGACTTCAGCGCGTATGCGCTTTCGCGGTTTCGTGGCATTCGCATCCTCCGGGCTGTGTGTGAGAATCAATCAAGGCTTTAGCAGCATCATCACATCAAGCAGATTAAGTGACTACTTACTGAACCAACTGCCGCACATTGAGCAGGTTATTGTACTGCTGAGAGCTGCAGCTTTCGGGGCAGGAGCAGAACAAACCGCGACGCGTGTCATTGATGTACTTCTCCTGTTCCTTCATCTTCACATAGCCAAAGACGTCCGTGTGACGGTACAGACACTGCATATCCATTACGCCGCATTCTCGTGTGCCATCTGGCGCAAGGAACAGCTGGAATATGATCCGCTTGTGGTGAAAGGAAAAACTTACCCATTGGCGGCAGGAATAAGGGCATGGTACACTTGCAGTGTTCCAGCAAGGAGAGCTGCAGGCAGGCAGAGATGCAATTATCTCGCGAATAGGGCAGGATATCATCCGCATAGGGATAATTGGGATGACGTTCATACTGTGGAACAGTTGGCTATAGAGTGTGCTATATACGAATCTCTGGATTCGACTCACATCGAAGTAGCAGCGTCGCTGCTCTGGGGTCAGCTTGTACGTGTTCTTGTGCGTCTCCAGCACCATAGGGTCAACGGAGACAAAGTTTTCCGTGTTCGCATACAAATGATAGACCATTTGCTCCGACCACTGGTTAGGCTCCTTGATCATGAGCTGCGTTTTAAATACATAAAATGAAACTCAGTTTAAATACAATTTGGATACACACATTCATGGAGAAGGGTACGGTGGTGCCTTCTCGGAGAAAGGAATCGTTGGGTCGCAGCATGAACTGTAGGCCGGAGCCCTCGCCCGCTTTGCTCAGCTTGTAGGGATAGAAATCATTGATTAGTTGCTTCTTGCGCGATTCGTCCGATATGAGCGAATTGAAGACCAGGCACTGGCCCTTGTCCGTGTGCTCCGGGACAAACAGCTGGCAGCAATCGTAGACAGTCTCATCGAAGACGCACGAATCCGGCACGAGTAGCTCATCGCAGCGATAGGCCAAATAGCTGGCCAGCTTGGTTAGACTAAGGTGCGACAGTGCAGTAAGATTGCGTGAAGCCAGATCGCCCAGTGTTTCAAATTTGCCAAAGGTCATCTGCTCCATGCCAATCAGAAGCTGACGAAAGGTCTCCCTTAGCTCTGCATCCGGATTGTCGGGCAGAAAACGATCCGCTGCGGTGGCAGCTCTCAGCCAATTGACATGATTCCACGGGCAAATGGCGACGGCGGGAAACTCAATGCTATAGACAGGTAGCTGTGTGCTGGCCACAACGCTGACCAACACCTGTTCGTTGTGATGGTGCTCCAGTATGGAGTACATGATGAGAAACCCAACGGTGGCCACCAGCACCACAATGAGCCAGAAGTAGCGCATGATCAAATGCTGCTCCTCAAACACATTCTGCATGCCGTGTATGGTGGAGTGAGCAAAGGCACCGCGCAGTTGCTGACCATACTTGCGTCGGAGTGGATGCCACCGGAAGCGCTGCAGTGTAGTTGCAGGCTGAGCGCGCGGAGCCACCAGTTCTTGAGTATAGAGCAGCATGACGAGTGCCTAAAATCTGCTGAAAACAGACCTTCATATAGGCTGGGCTGTAATGGAGTTAAGGGGCGTGCCTAATAGGTATATATGGGTCTAACATACAATTAACTTTCTATAGACTTAGTTGTAGTTTCTTTCCATTTATTCATGCAATTTAGTTTTCCATTTGTCACTTAAAATTAGAGGTATTATTTTAGTTGATTCGTAATTCTAGGCCTTGGGTGCCAGGCTCTGTTGCACCAGTTGCAAATGATTCTTGATGAGGCAATCGGCACCGCGCCAGGCCCAATCACAGGCATTGGAGCCCTGCTCATTCTTGTCCACACAGGCCGCAATCTTGCCATGCAGCTCATCATCATGATTGGCGTGGCCACGGCTCAGTTGTGTGTGGATGTTCTCCACGCTGAAACCGGACTGGTTGTCGAACAGACCGAACTTGGTAAACACACACTTCATGTAGCACTTAGTCTTCTCATCACCGGGGTATTCCCATTTCTGGTACTTGGCCACCAGATCGGCGGGTACGCCCAGCTCCTTGACGCACTCCTCGCGATAGCTCAGCATATCATCCTTGGTCTTGAGCACATAATCAGCGGAGGTCTAATGGGGGTAGAGACAAAAAGATTTAGTATATATACCTTATGGTTTCTATATAGGGTTTCATAGACTATGTAGGGTTCTACTTACCACTGCGAAGAGCAGACAGATGGCAACGAAGAATTTCATTTTATTTTTTGTGCTGTTGTGAGAGCTGCAACGTTCAGACTTGGACTGTGCTGGAGCGCTGTGAGTCGAGAGCTATTTATACGACACGATCGTTGGTAGTTGGGGTAGCTTAGGGTAGTTCTCATCGGTTCTACATAGCTACCTGCTACGCTGTGATGTGCTGTGCATGTTGAAGATTATAGCTTCTCTATAGAGAGAACCTTCTATACTTGATGTTAAATACAACAATTAATTATTATCTAAGCGATGAGATTTACATATAATAGCTAAAGTTTAAATTAATAACGATATTAACTACAAATAAATGGATTTATAACTATTATTATCGGCATTTATGTGGTACACATACAATCATTGATACAATGTTACAGCTAGACAACGCTTAGACTACGGCTGATCTCTCTGAAGTTCAGACAAGGCGAACAATAATTATGCTGAGGGGGTCAACTGGGTGACAAATACTTGACAACGAGCAAAAATTGTATTATCTGGGTCAGGCAAAGATTCTTTTAAATTTGAAAATTAAACATCTTTAGCTATCAGTTTCAATATTTAAACCCAACACATGCCTATAATACATAAAGACTACGTCAAGCCTAACAAGTTCATAGTTGATTCATAAATTCGCAAAATTCTGTTTGAAATTTAATAATATTTCCATTTACGGTGAAGATTCTAAAATAGTGAACTTTTTAAGAATTCATTCTTCAAATTTTACTAAGTAAGGTTTCTAGATAAATCAAATATTTTCAACTTAATCTCTGTTATAACAATTGCCTCTGTTATAACAATTGCTGTTTGTTTCATTTTTTTTTACTATTTTAATATAACAAGATAATAGTTAAATAGCTTGAAAAATTCATTAGTAACAGCCTTACCTAACTATCAACTGACTAAACAGTCCAAGGTGGCGAATGCTATAATATTTCATCTTCATATTAAATTTCAATAATAGTCTAGCCAATATAGTAAGTATATTAAATAATAACTATTTAAATTTCGCTGATTTTACGAGAAATTTTATTAATAGATATTATTTTTTGTATTAATCATAAAGACAGAGGTATACTCATTTGATAATAATATACATTGATACACACGTTTCTGAGAGAGGAATATTATTATGTTCTACAGCGCAATATGCTAGAATCCGATCTACTTTTGAGGTCGAGTAGATTCCAAATAAAATACAATCCATCCAATTACCAAAGGGGTTCCAAACAGTTCGAATAATATGTGACCTGTAGTATATTTTTTATTCAAAATTTTTTCGGAGTTCATATTCTTTTTTAATTAGACTCAGTGTTTTAGTTAAAACAATCCAATGATCACTGTACAGTCTAAGCAGTGATTAAACCAAGTTTTTGGTATAGTCATAAATATTATGTATAAGTATTTATATACCATACATACACTCCTATATTTATACGCATTTATAGTATATATGTGCTTGTACATTTGTGTGATTTAATTGAAGTGGGATTCAAAGTACTCTTGCGGGTTTACTGATAGCCTGCAGATAAACCCAAATCAACTTGTTAGAGCACCGTGCACAGTGAATCCTCTATGAGGCTATTGTTTGTTTCTTCATGAGTTCAGACAATTGAAATCGTTTTGATCACGGTTCAGGTTATAAAAAAACACGTTTCATTGAACTGCCCCAAATACCCTACAGAGCAAAGCGAAAGGCATTTGCGACTGTACCATGACTTTAGCGATATCCTAGATATTACCGCAGATTTCAAGTCGGTGCTAGCCTATATTTTGGTAATTTTCCACTGGGACTGCAGGTAGCTGAAACGTGAAGAGACATTAAGAAAAACAGAGAGGGAGAGAGAGAGAGAGAAGTTAGGGATTGAGTGGGCGAAAGAAGTGGATAATTCTCTAATAAGACAATCAATGCAACCAGGTGTTTTGGTTTTGTGCTGGTTTTATGCTGGATTTATTTATGTCTGTCTGCCCTTTTCCATAACCCAGGAGTGTCATGTGTTTTTTCAGTTACAGGTAGGCACTAAATAACGTGTGACCCTTAGTTGGAAGATAGGGTAGAGTGACGAGACGCTCAAATGGGCTGAGGTTTTGGTTTTTTTTTACAGCAGGCAATGCGATCCAGCAGTGCATTAATGCCACCGATTACAGACACTCCCAAGAACAAACCAGCTATGCCACCGAAGGAAACTATAAAGAAAGGAGTATAGGGTAAAAATCATAGCATCAGTAACCCAAACCCGAAGACTTACCCATCAAATCGAGCAGTGTAATGTGCAGTGTGGAACGATAGGAGAAAAGGGTCTCCTCCTGAAAGTAAACATCGACCTCGATATGATCCAAATTGTTCTCCTTGCCACCCAAACGATCCGTATAGATAGAGGCATGGTACTGTATATGATCACAATTTGGATAGCACTTACAATCGGTCGTATTAAATTCCATATCGTAGGAGTTTTCAATGATGTTGCTCATGGAAAAGAGCGAAACTATCGAAAAGTTTTCTACTTCAATCGATTAGCTTCAATTTGTATAGCAATTTCTTACCTCGATGTCTTTTCAAGCAGGCCAGATCCTTAATAGTACATCTGTGAACAGTGTCATTATTGGTATTATTTGGCTTATCCTTCCGGGTTTTTATCGGGATGGGAAACTCGTAGTTGCAATTGCACATCTTTTTCATGTATCTGCCATGACAGGTATGTATGCACTGAGAACGTGAGGTTATTGTCGATTCCATCAATTCATCCTTGGTTTATAGAAGGTACATATTGTTATATGTGTTTATTGTCTTAAACCATCTTTAGCCTTACCGTAAAGTAGCAATAGCGCATCTCCACCGGGCGGGCCTTGACTGCGGTTTCGGCTGTAAACCGTATAGGTTGCAGTGGTATAACAATGCGATCATCTGAGGAGTAGGTGACGCTGCTACCCAGATACTGATCGGGCTCTTGCAGCACGACCTGTAAAAGAAACAAATTTCCATGAATCTATAAAGTGTAAACTAATTATATATGGTTCCTTGTTTTCTTTTATATATAAATTCAGACTTTACTATATTACAAGCATAATTTGATCATGTATTCGTAATAATTAGTATTAAATAATAAACATCTGTTAAATTTTTTTCTCATTAAGCATTGAACGTGGACATGTGATTAGTTCGGTGCGCGAGCACCTGATATCCGTTATCGAGGTGATATCATATCATAAGGGTTGTTGGAATGTCAATGTGGGCTGTTCGCAATTCTATTTATGCCTACTTCCTATTTTATGACATACCATAATTTAATATACTCACGCCCACTGTTTCCACGCGATTTCTGCCCATTTTCCTATGGAGTTTAACGTTTAGCCCGCTATTAAATCCAGCGCCAGCCACAGACCAGGGCCAAGTGTTGATGGCATTGATAGCATGCATGGAGTTGAAGGAGAAACAGGTAAACCCAATGCCAAATTGTCGGAAAATGGAGCAACAGTCGACCTCACGACGTCGCCAGTGGCACTCCTGGAACAGATCCTCGCATTGATAGCCGTGACTTGGCCAATTGATGGACTCATTATAATTCTGTTGCAATTCCCTGATTTCAGCTTCGGTTACGTGCTCAACTGCTGGGGTGCCCCAGTGCAAACTCTGCAGCAGATTGAAAAGTCGATTGTGACGCTCCAATTCTCTGCTCTCACGGCACGAGACATTGATCTTATCGATGACCAACTCGGTTGGACAAATGGTGATGGCCGGAAAGGCGATCTCCGAGACATGCACATCGGTGCGCTCGATGGTCGTCTGCACCCAGTACATGAAGTAGCGTTCCGAGGACAAGACACACACATAGATGGTCAACATGGCACCGAAGAAGAAGAGCAAGATGCGACTTACACTGTGAAGAAGAAAGGGTAAATGTGCTTAGAAATATATTGAACGATTTCGTTACCAATATTCACGACGCCACTGGCCTCATAGTCGAGTCGATTGAGCCATGTCCGGCTGTCCGGAGGCCGCTAATTCAGAAAATCGAAAAAAAATCGATCTCTAAGAAGCTTTAAGCGGCAAGGGTTTGCCAAGACCGTGGGACGTTAGCTAGTTGGTTAACTCTATTTATATTATATATATTTTAAATCCTCATACAGAGGTTTGGTTCGAGATAAAAATATAGCCCTGTGTTGTTAAGGTACATTCTTACTGCAGTACGGATTCTACACTTAAAATAAATATAATGGAAACTTACCGCTTGAAGACAACCAATATGGGGTGCTCCTTGGCCACGCCCTTTTTGCCTTGCACATCTTCGTCATCATCACCATTGATATTATTATTGGGGGCACTCAAATCGTGCGACTTAATCACTGCACTCATGCTGAACTGTTGGTACTAGAGTGACTACTAATTGGCAGCTGAGTTCAACTAATCAATGGGTTTAGTTTTAGTTAGTTTGCGGCTGTGATATCAATTTTCATGGCATATCAAGCAGCTTATCAAATACAAATTAAACATAACAACTCAATTACAAGTATTGTTTGCCATAATGGATATAGTATAGAGCTCTACACATCATATCAGCATATAATATAATCATCAGGTCAATCCGACACAGTTTTAGTTAGAGTTTAGAGCATGGCCAAGCAGGAGCTGCCAATGAAAGTGAATACCAATGGCAGAGCCAGCAAATCCTTCAAAGAGCTGGCACGTGAATATTTTCGCGTCTATTGTGAACGCTCCACCATACACTGTGTGCGTTATCTGTACGATCCGCGCCTACACAATGTCGAGAGGTTTCACTGAAATGAATGAACGCATTGTTGACTTGGGTAATCTAATAATGTATCATTATTAATAGGCTAATCTGGAGCGTGCTGCTGGTGATTAGCGTTAGCACGTGCTGTTCCTTCTATATGCTGCTGTCGCAGCGATATGGAGATCAGAAACTGCAAACGGTCATCGAGGATCCACAGTATCCGGTCTTTTATGTGCACTTCCCAGCTGTGGCCGTGTGCACGGATAATCGCATCAATTGGAGTAAACTGCAGGCAGCCAAAGCTGAATTTTTGCCCGCCAATGCCACGGAGGATCATGTGGAAGTCTTTACAACGTTGGTCACGTATTTGGAAACACTACGTTTTGACAACTTCAAGCACAGCAACTCGGAAATGGAGGATCAGAATCTGGAGGCCATGGATTTTTTGAACATAAGCGCTCTGGCTGTATTTATGGCCCTTCGCTGTGAGGATATTTTCGTTCCGGATTCGTGCAAATGGCGACATTCGTCATTCAATTGCTGTGAGTTCTTTGTGATTGAGAAGACAGAGTACGGTTTGTGTCTGGTCTTCAACTCGGAACTGTCGCCCAAGTCGCTGGCTATTCGGGATCGTGAGGGCAGCACCTTCTACCCCAAGCATAATGCCAAGGCCGGACAGAGCACTGGACTGAGCTTCGATCTGCGGCTGCATGAGCACTTTAAGCGGCCTGATTCCGTGGCCACAGATAATGTCTATGTGCGTAGTGAGTTTTAAAGTTTGTGTTCTATATATATTTATTTATGATATTAACTATCAGATCATGATCAAGAAAACCGATCAGATGACGAATGTCGTCTACTCTGTCACTCCAAACACGGAGACCTATGTCACGGTTCGACCGCAGATGACCAGCACGGATGAGACCACGCGCAATATTGCCGCGGAGAAACGCAATTGCCATTTTACGGAGGAGTTCAGGAGTTTTGACACCAGTGATGCCCCTTTACGATTCAACAAACAGTTTTTGCTCTCCAATTGTCTGAACAGTTGCCATGAGTCTTACCTGGTCAAGTTGTGCAACTGTACGCTTCCCATATTCTTTTTAATCAATAGAAAAGGTGAGTTTAAGAACTTGGATTATAGATTCAGTCTTAGTTGAAACTTATGATCTGATGGTGGTAAACGTAACTAATAGCAAATCAAAGGGAATTTTTTTTTTTGGAAATTTGCAGGCAACAGATCTTGTTGTCGTACCAAATAGGGAAATTTATACTGTATGCAACTGGATTTTAATCAATAATGGTGAATTTAAAAAATATCATTTTGGATAAAACTTTTGTTTAGATCTTTAAAACATGAGAATATATTAACTTTTAATCAAGCAACAATAGATTTCGCTTTGATTTAGCAATTTTTCAACATGGGTGGTGGTTAACTTGACTAAAAACAAAATCAAAGGGAATTTTGCGGCGTTGCCACATGGGCATTAGCAGGCAACATTTGATCTTGTTATCGAACCAATAGGGGAAATTTATTTGAAAAAGGGAAATTGTTCACATTATTAGGAATTGGTTGTCTTTTACTCAACAAATTGCAAATTTTAAATGTTATTAACAATTCAAAATGGTTCTGTTTGTTCAAATAGAACTTAATATAGTCTAGCGCTATTACTTTACACACTTTTGAATATTTATGGCTGCATTTACATGCAGTAAACGTCCTTGCCACAGACAAATTCTGTTTTTTTTTTGAGACAATGGAAACCCAACTAAATGCTAGCTGTTAGTACAAAGCTGCTTTATGACCTGCCACTATATACATAACTAGTGACTGCTACTGACACTAAATTATTGCACTTACTCCGACTGCTTTAACGCATTTTAATTGCAGTGAAGGATTGCACGGCGTCCAGTTTGCGCTGCATCTCACGTCACAATGGCAAGTCTATATATACTATATAGTATAACTTGGTGGTAATAAACATCATTAGTGGCGCATTTTAATGAAATTTTTGCCCATGGCAGACATTTTCAGTTACGACAAACATTTGAAGGAGGATGACTTTTTCAGTGCCACCAAGCCCGGCATGACATGCCCCTGTCTAGTCAGTTGCAACGTGCTGGAATACTACACATCGACCACAACACTTCCGCTCTCCGGGCATACCATGTAAGCCGGAGTTTCCCATGTACCATAAAGTACAACTATATATATATATTTATACTTCACAGACCTGCAAATCAAACCTATTTCAAGCTGGACGTACACTATCAGGTGGAGAATATGATAACCTATCGCACCAGCCTTGAGTTCAGTAGCATAGATCTCATAGGTCCATTGATTTCATCATGCATTGTATGCATATAATTTCTAGAGAATTGTGTTAAACTCCAATTAAATTGTCTTACAGCTAATCTGGGTGGCATTTTTGGTCTGTGCCTGGGCGCCTCGATGGTCAGCGCGGTGGAGTTGGTCTATTATCTGACGGTGGGCTTTGCACTACATCTCTATGATAACGCCTACTATGGTAGGTTGAGGGACCAGCTGAAGTTGAAGTGGGCCAAGTGGCTGCGCTATTTGCGTAACGAAATCAGTCATGGCCACGCCCCGGAAGTGGTCCAGGCGGAAGCAATGCGAAAAAGCCAACTGCGACATCCGTTTAATAACAGGACGAACGCCTGGTGAATACTTAATGGCTAGTCATAGCCATTCACAACCTGAATTACATTTACATACTCTTAAAACTTACGCTAAAAACTCCAATTCAATTGGAAATTGTTAATACCATATATATTAAATTTAACAGAAATTATCACAATCTAGAAGGCTTTTTAGTAGTCCAATAGAATGTACTCATCGCAGTTAAGATTTTACGGCAGTTCGGTTTAGGGGCTTGAAAGCGAACTATTGTGATTTGAGTTAGTTTGGTATATTGTCGATTTTGACAACTATAGAAATTTAATTTAATCACACAGAATCTGTCCCTGCTGCCATTGCTGTTCTGGTTGTTCTTGTGCCGTTGGCGGATTAACAGCTCAAGCCTCTCGCTTCTGGATTTAGGCTTTACAACGCCCATGGACTGGAATGGATCAGTCGAAATCTGCATAATTGAAGAAAGAAAGGAAGGGAACTAAATCGTCTCTTTATTGGTATTTAAAAATCGAGTGAATTTGTCCAAGCAGATCCCATCAGGATGAAGCCTATGACTCCACCAATTACGCCGCATGCGAATAAACGCATTAGCAACTCGCAGCTGAATTTTAACGTGAAAGAAGAGGATGGTGGAGGTGCCAATAGTACAGAAGAAGTCGCAGCATCGACTTCAGCTGCCACTGCTACTACTCCCATTTCAAATGTAAAAACCGCAGAAATTTCGGATGAAGCTCGAATACGGCTAAAAATTACTAAGAAGTTTATAGAACGACTAGATGAACAACTGATGTATTGGTACCGACGGCCTCAAAAGGGACGGGTCGCAAAAGGGATGGGCACAGGTCGATCAAAGTCGATTAGATTTGACAAGTATCGTCGATCACGTGTCATGATGTGCGAAAAGTGCAAGAGTCTGAAGCGACCACACAGCGCGCCATTTATGAGGATCAGTCCAGTGCTGCAACTAAATCCACAACAGTGCTGCTACTGTCGACGCCCAATGTCACCCGTAATGGATGCAACTGAAAACTCGGACGAGCAATAAATAATATAGTTATATACACAACGACTAACCTCACACGTGGACAGAATTTGTTGGATTTTGAATAAATGAAAGTATAAAGCTCCATTTTAGATTATCCCATTCATTCTGACAGGGGGTGTTACATAATGTATATCAACGGAATTTTGTAAGGTCTTCAATGGAAATAAAGGCGTATAGGTCTATTTTAATTATCAAATTAATAATAATATCTTTTATTTATAAGATACTGCCGTAGATTAAACACAGACTCGGGCAGGGTGTTACAAAGTCATTAAATGTAGTTTTATGCTTTAGTTACTCTATCAATAACTAATTTTAGTCGGTGTTATCCTGGGACGAAAATGCACTGTTATGGGCTCTGCTTGCGGTGCTTGGGTGGACATCCTGTTGCCGTTATATAAATACAAATAGAGGCCAATGCTAAAATAGTAAACGAGTTCAATGGCGCTGAGGAGTGAGGCGCCCAGAAATAGGCCAATGATGCCACCAAAGCTGGCTGTAATACACAATAAAAAAAAGGAACAAAAATATTGATTTGAATGTGAACTATATGGACATGTACATATGATTGATTGATGGATTGTACTAACCGAGCAGCTCGACAAATGTGAAACGCATGTGAGTCTGATATTTGATAAGCCAGGGCGAGTGGAAAAAGATGTCGATGTGTATGCGCTCTGCATCTGGGTCCAATTCGCTGGGACTAAAACAGATAAATGTGATATAGACAATATAAATAACAAGATTAAAGTCTATAGTATAAAATATAGCATAGTTTACTCCATAGCATTGCTGCTGTGTATGGTATCGTAGATGAGCTGAAAGCAGCTGTTGAGGCAGTCGCAGGTCATACTATCGTTAGTTAAATGCTCCACGAAATCCTGTTCCAGAGGCTGTCGCTCAACGCTAAAAATCACTGCATTAGATAGAAGTTAATAGAACTGAAGAAATATTTATATATTTTATATATACTTCTATGATCGTAAAGACACTTGAAGTCTGAGGCTCTGCACTCCGTAAAGTTATCTGTTGGGGCATAAAATTATGAGCTAAGTTCACTTAGGAGTGCCTTCACTTACCCTCTCTGCTCTTTGGAAAGAGCGTCGATGGAGAACACTTGCACAGCTTCACCACGTACTCCTGATGGCATCTGCTGCGACAATTTCCACGCCAGTACACAAATCCGGGAAGATTCTTGTACAGCTTGTAGTGTATCTCATCAGGAAATAAGCAACGCCTCGCTATAGGGGAGAGTGTACGTGTCCGAGTATCGGCACCGGTAAAGCGTGGCATTACGCTTATACGATGATTGGAATCGACTTGCAATAAACGCACCGAGTCGCTCCATTGTTGCGGCTGTTTGACCATCACATAGACCCCACGGATTTTTGATCTCACAAAGGTTTTATTGCGATGCACCGTGACAGTCAGACCAGATCCTGGACCAGAGTATGAGGTGCGACGCGGATAATACTTATCTTCCTCCTGTATAAAAAGCCACACTTAGATTGTAACTTTATATATTGACTTAAAATTTTATTACCATTCGCTTTTGCGCCCTGGAACTAACTGCCGAATTGAAGATCCAGCATATGCCCATTTCGGTGCGCTGCATCTCGAAGATATCACAGCAATTATAGGGACGATTTCGCCAAGTACAGTCACTGAATATGTCATTGCAGCCCAAGTTGGCATATTTCAACACCTGTGCCACATTGAATACATCCAATTGCCTGACATCTGCTGCTAGTGTGGCATTATCAAAGAACTTGGCAAGACCCGTGAAATCGGTAAAGTACACATCGGATGCGGCCAAAAAGAAACGTTTAAATAATTCCTTCTCTTCGGCGGTGGCATTAGCTCCAATATAATAATCAGAGACCTCTGTCTCTAGTTTGATCCAATTGATGCGATTACGTGAACAAATGCCCACCGATGGAAAGTATACATAGAATATGGGTTGCATGGTATCCTCGATTGTGGTCTGAGAGCGTACCGAATTGTACAACTCGGTCAGATCCACATATACTATGGTGGCGCATATAAAGGTGCCAATGAGTATGAGTAGCCAGATGATACTGGTGGTTGGTTGGTGTATGTAATATATAAAGAAAATTAAAAAGTTGTGAATTTTTAAATCATTCATCAAAGTAGGTTTTGAAAAAGGACTCTTAAGGTTTTTGTTTCCAATTGAACATATGAATATATTTATCAATTCTGTCTTTAGCATAATTATTTCGTTTTTTTTCAAATTCGTATAAGATTAATGCTGAAAGATCCGTGTAATATAAAAGTTTAATATCGTTTACACAAATTAAAATAAATTTTGAAAGCTTTGAAGAATTTGATAAATTGTTTTAATAGCAATTGATATTGGTTAAAAAAAAGTTCAATGTTCTTTAACCTGCAAACTGCTGACTGACAAGGAGAATCTTTATCTTTCAATAAAACAATGGATAGTAATATGGAGCAATTAAAGCCACTAGCTGGAGTCAATCCAAATCCAAATGAGCATTTGGAGCCAGAGAATGCAAGGGTTGCCACGAAACTGTATATAACAACGCCAACCTACACAGCTCCTGTATATAGCGGTACCGTCATCACGAAATATTATTTATCCTATAGCACCAATATAGGAAAAAGTGCTCTGGTGCTAACGTAAGATTGGAGTTGGGGGAAACGAAAGTAAACAAACGATATAATGGATGCGTAACCTTGGTATATAAAAAACGGGTTATGTAATTTAAACTCTGATTATGTGTAAATTGATTAAAGAAAAACACTTTGTCTAATCACATGCTAAATTTAAATTAATGTCTTCTGTCTTACCGCTCAAAGTGTCGCAGCTTGGGCTCCGTGAGATATCGTATGCCATGCACCGATGAGGTGGTACAGTACTCCTTCAGATAGGGCAACATGAGGCCCAAAAACCTGCCACGCCTACAACAGCCACCATTTGGCTTTGGTGGTAACAAAAGTCTTCCAGCTTTATGTGGCTCAGTGGCATAAAGCGCTGGACGTGCTCTTGGCAGTGGTCGTAGCTCCTTCGGATAGAGCATTTCTTTTTTTGGAGGGTATTCGCTTTGATTTTTTGTTGGGTGCTGCTGGAATGCGTGCCCGATGTTGTTGAGTGTTGAAAGGTTTTTGAACAGTCGAAATTCAAATTCAAATTCAAGTGGAATGCCGAACCTAAAGCACCGCATGTACATTGAACTCAATCAAAAAGCAATTATTCTTGGCTGGCGCGAATAGATGTTCGTGGTACGCGTGAGCTCTCTGGGCCAAGCTTAAATCACGCGCACAATTAACACTTGAATGCTGTCGGTTGGGGTCTATATGGGGCAAGTTGTTTACTCAACAATTCGGTGGCAGTGTCCACTGGTTGTGGCAATGGCAGCATAATCCCCTGTTTGCTCGTTCATTAAGCGACTGTCCCCACTGAGTGTCATCCTACCAAGTACATGTTGCCTTTTCAGTGAGTGACGACAGACAGCAGGACGCGCAGACAGACAGGCGGACAGAGAGGACAACAGTGTGAGAGCAATAGATAGAATTTTTGTATGTTTCGTTTTTGCTTTTTCATTGATGGCTGCTTGATTGCTTCACTGGGCTTTTCTGTGTGTAAACAACCAAGAATATTTCTCGATTTATCATTGCGCGTTTTCATGCCCACTGACTGACGATTGAGTTGTAGTTATTGTTGCTTGTTCTTGTTATTATTTTCATTGTTGTTGTTGTTGTTGTTGCTGTTGCCTAAGGACAACTGTGATTTATTTGCGCATCGAAAACTTTTCCTATGAGTGGCAAGCCAACGCAATGAAACCGTTGCCACACTAAATTCATGTCAATTGGCCCCGGCGCAGCTGATCCATTACAACAGCCTCTAATGCTGTCACATTCACTGTTCCTCTCACTCTCACTCTCACTCTCCCACTATCCTCTTCCACTCCCTGGCTGTCTGTGAGTCGCATGCACATGCTTCTAAGCCTGCTAATCCTTACCCTAATGAACGGGCATAGCCCCAAAACATTGAAAGTGACTTCAACTCTGAACTCTGCTGAACTTCACATGCTCAACATCCTAAAATAACTGAAGAGCATCATCATAATCCCATTTTATTCCATTGCATGCCTTTTTTCGGATTTCGTGCTTTTGTGGCATGTTTCAACTGTGTTTTGACGCTTGCAACTAGAGATGACACGATTAATCATATGGTATTGATTATTTGCCTACAAAATTTCGATTTCATCGATTCGAAAAAAGTGTAATGTAACTAATCGCAAGGTTAAAATTAATTATAAGATTAAATAATCGATTAATAGATGTTTTTTTTTTCATCCATTCTTGCAACACGATGCGTATGCGTAATGTGTTCAAATTTTATATTGAGAAATGCATTAAAAGAAATTGTACATAAGTTTTTGAGTATGTGCATGGGTTGAAGGGGGGGCATCAATTTAATTTCCTGCTTGATAAAGTGACACATCGTTAATAACTTCCGGCTTCGTGTGTGTGTGTGTGTGTTAGGATCAAAAACTTTCACCGCAATTCACTTTTACGTTTAAAAGGGATTTTCAGGTTCACACACGTGTGCAACAATTTGAGCCGCACAATTCAACAGAGTCAACTGAGTGAAGGCTTGTCGGTATGTCTGTCAGTCTGTCTGCATGTAGGAGTGTGCCTGTGTGTGTATGTGTGTGTGTGTATGTGTGTGAGTGCGTGGCTTGGTTCAAGTTCATTTGGCCTATTAGGAAGCAGACAGCGCCACAGCCATGCAAACTTTTTGGTTAGACATGCAAAGCCAGTTCCAGAGTCACAAAGCCAAATTCACAGTCACAGTGAGAGCTAAGGGTAAAGCCATGGGCGTGGCATGTTGCCCACTTTTAGGTTTAGTCGTTTGTCGCGCGTCCGCCTCAAAATTCAATCTTACTTTTATGAGGCAAGCGAAACGTGACAACAAGCCGCTGACAGCGCACAAGCAGCAAAGGCTAAACAGGCTAAACAGGCAGACAGACAGACAGGCAGACAGACGGACAGACAGACAGACGGACACACAGACACACAGACACACAGACAGGCGGACAGACGAACAGAGAAAGACATGGAGACAGAAAGACAGGCTGAAAGACAAACAGAGAGACAGACAGACAGGCAGTGGAGTAACCAGTGAAGCAAGCCGTCTAAGCGGCATAAGCCAACATCGTGGCATGTGGCAAGTGGCAAGTGGCAAGTGGCAAGTGCCACATTTTGAAGCCATTTAAATATGCAAATTTCGCTTGGCGCTGGCTAAATGGAACTTTAACTCGTTCGCCTTCAGTGACGAGAGTGTCGAAAAGTTTTCCACGCTAATTTGCATGTTTAGCAGCGCGAGGATTGGCATTGTCTTCATTTCCAGCATGCTGACTATACTATATCCTGGCCATGTCCTGGCCTGGCACCTAACAGCGCTGTAATTGCGTTTATCTTCTGATGACTCGGTATCCTTTCATAAATAGCAATCCTCCCTCCCCCCCTAAGTCATCTTCCATCCAGGGAAAAAGTCATAAACATGCCGCGTAATGCGTGTTAATTATTTAATAATATTAACGGATTAATGCCAAACAAAGGCTAAAGCCATGTTGTGCTCCCTGTACGGTGCCTGGTATGGTTTTAGCTTGATTGATGATGACTTGGGCTAGCAAATATTATAGTTACTATATACTGTACTACACTATATTACTATATTCATATTTGACTTGAGCTTTTAGCAAAGATTTGCTCAATTTTGTTGATGAGCTGCAAAAAAAGGCGGCCAAGGTTGACTGGATTCCTCCACTGCTACAGCTCCTTCTCCTGCTCCATCTTCGACCGTTTCCACAGCTTCCCTTTCTCTCACTTCTGTTCCTGCTGCCTTTGACACTTGCCACCTTCTGCTGCTTCAGCTTCAAGTAGCAAAACATTTGCAACTAACAGATAATGTTTGCTTTTATGTTAACGATTTTTGTTGCTTTTTGACTTGAATTTTTGTTTTGCCAGCGATGCCATTTCCGCTTACATTGATTTCAACTACATCCCTTCCATGACTCCGCCCCTTTACTTCAACAATTCCCTCTGGCGTCCCAGCACTTTTGTTACCCCTTTTGGCGTAGTAATTTGAATAATTTTCTGAAGAAGTGCAAAATTTACATATCAAATCTACAGACAGCGGCAGGGCAAAGTGCTCAAGATGCAACAGCAACAGCAACAGCAGCAGCTGCAGCTACACTTTACGCACACAAATACACACATGAAATACTCACATACATTCATACATACTCACACACAGTTGCTGGAGGCTCTTGTAGCTGCAGTTGACTGCATGCAGTGAATGCTTTTAGCATTCGCCTTGCCAAATGTGAATGTAAATGTTTGCACGCATTCGAAATAAATAAACAAATATACACACACACCATGTGCGTTTGCCGCTGTCTGTCTTCCTGTCTATCTGTCCGTCTGTCAGTCTTTCCCTGTGCGTGTGTGAGTATGTGTGTGTGTATGTGTGTAAATTGAACAAGTTTTTGGCTTTTGTCCTTGCTGCTTGGCTTTGAAAAGCGCTTGCATGCGTGTGAACCTCAATTTGAATTATGAACTTGGGAGCTACAGAGAGAGAGAGAGAGAGAGAGAGAGAGAGAGTGAAAGAGTGAAAGAGTATGTGCGTGGGAGAGAGAGCGCTTGAATGAGAGAAAATTAAGAAAACTTTTTATAATTGATGTCATGCATTTTAAATCCCATTTCATTTATGTGACAAACTAGTTGACTCTCTCTCTCTCTCTCTCTTTCTCTCTCTCTGTCTCTTCTACTCTCTTTCCTTCACTCTCTCTATGCCACTCTTTCAATTTCTGTTCTTTTACTTTTAAATGCTTTTCGTTCGCTTTGCATTTGAATAACTCTTTTTATTCAAGCAATTGCTGTCGCATGCCATTTGCGAATGGATTCAAAGTTGCAAGCGCAATTTCAATTGATTGCATTTTCCCCCTCAGATATGAGCTCGGTGCGATTGAATAACCTTATGATTGAAGAGCTTTTGATACTTTTTGGTATCATAGCATATGAGAGTAGGTGAGACAAGGCCTGGTTTGGAGAGATATCCATGATTTCTGAAGATAGAGTATATGAATTCTTTAAGCAAATGTAAGCTATTGGTTTCTCTACAAAATCTTTATAATACTTGTTAATTTAATTTAAAAATATTTAATATGTTAACAGATTAGTTGAATGATTGATCTATTTAATTTTAATGGTTTTATAATTCATTCAAACCAATCTAAAGCATTTATAATGTATTCCTAAAGTATCTACAAGACTAGAGAGAGAGAGTAATTTGAACTATTTGCTAGACTGTAAGGTCCACTAAACCCTAGATTATTCGCAAGACTTTAAACAATAGAAACTGTTATAAGTACAATTAACAGTCAATGCTTTTTGATGTTTAAATTTATATTATGGAATATACAATAACAGATTCTACACAATTTCGCATTAGAGCTTAAATATTGAAAACAATAATATCAATATATGGTAAATTCACTTTGTTGCGCTCTCTGCATTCACTTATTTTGCTGCTGTTGCAAGTGAATTCCGTTTGGAAAATCAACTTAGTTTAATATGCATTAAAAAGCTGATCCATAGAAATATGCTTGGCATTTTGAGTGAAAGTCCTGTTTTTACTTTCACCTTTGCCTTTGCCTGGCTTTGGCTTGTCTCGTCTCAGGGCTTGTTTAATTACAAAAACAATTTTCGCTGGAATATTAATTTGTAGCTTGTTCATACCTTTTGCGTCGTGTCAGCAGCTAGAATATAATACATAATAATACATAATAATGATAATAATAAAGAG
Source organism: Sphaerogastrella javana (assembly GCA_037040025.1). Taxonomy (NCBI): domain Eukaryota; kingdom Metazoa; phylum Arthropoda; class Insecta; order Diptera; family Drosophilidae; genus Sphaerogastrella; species Sphaerogastrella javana. The sequence goes on from JBANCZ010000593.1 coordinate 23,579, forward strand.
TAGATGAAATAAAGCAGGGCATTAACATGTGCAAGGTGCAACAAGAAGTTAAGTAGGAGTCCAATACTAAGCTACATGAGTCCTAGAAGGATGTAAAGTGTAAAGGAGAGAGAGTCAAGAGGATAAGAGAAAGAGAGAGTGAGAGAGAGAGAGAGAGAGAGAGAGAGAGAGAGAGAGAGAGAGTGTACGTGTGTGAAAGGCATTCGCACAATTTGAGCACATGAGTATTTAATTTGAAGGTTTGTTTAACAACTTTTTAAATACCATTTTTCGTTCTTGTTCATAAACGTCGGCATGCCACACGTAGTTTTCCTTGATATCGTCGTCGTCGTCGTTATTGTTGTTGTTGTTATTGTTGCTCTTGGGATGAGGCACTGAATTTTGGCATGTTGCAAGTTCAACATATACATGCATGGCATAATTCCACAGAATAAGTTTGTAACTTTAATTACGTGCTGTAAATTGAAAGCAGTTCATCAAGTTATCTGCATTGGGTCTACTTAAACTAAACCATTTAATAGGACAACTGTTGCTTCTACCGACAGAATATGCAGCTTAAATGTGATAAAAAAATGGAAGATTTACATAAATATAGAATATTATTTTTTTAGAAAAATAAATTTTATATATTTTTGTAGATTTGTTGAAAATTTATATCATTGTAAAAGGTTGCATATCTGTTTAAAAAAAATATTCCACCATTTATTTAAAAAAATTCCTTTTTTTTAATATGAAAAAATTTAAAAATCTTAGAAAATTCATTGTATGAAGGAATGTATTCAAAAATTAATTCCATTCAATTTATACTAGGCTGGATAATGAGTGAATACAAATTGAATTTACAGCCTATTTATTTGTATATAATCTTTGATTTTTACTAATTCATTGAATGTTTTAGAAGCTTTTGCTAACACAAGAGAATCATATCCTTATATTTCTATTCAATTTATAATTTTATATAAACTTTGTGAAGAAAATAATATAAATACTTAGCCAATATTAGTATGTATTTGGTAATAGTTTACAAATTATTAATTTAAATTAAAATTATTTAAATGAAATTATTAAAATATTAATAAATTAAATTAATATTTTTAAAATTATAAATAAACAATAATACAATTTACATTTAATTAATTTACAAATAATATTAATATTTAATGTTTATTTAATATTTTTAATAACAATAAAACTTATTTTATTTTTGTATTATACAATTTTCTCTGTTTGGGCCCTTTACAAAGTTGAACCGCTCTTGTTTTCGACTGTGCTACAAGCTGCCAGCATGCTGCCGTATAACAGTTTCGACGCTTGCGCTGTTCGCCTCAGATTTTTGGCGCCAATCCGTCAGCTGTGTGTGGCTTATGCCGGAGGAACGCCGAGCGCAGCAATGTAGCGCACGGAAGCGAATAGTGTACCGCTGCAACAAATAACTGTAACGTATAAGTGTTTGTGTGTATGTATGTGTGTGTGTGTGTGTGTGTGTGGCAATGGTAGCTTCTTGCAGGCAGCAAAGCTGCCATCATCGTCCTCGTGTTTTGGACGCCCGGCATGAAGCCGAACGCCATCGCTGTTATCGGGCGAGCTCGTTGCCTATCGGCTCCTCGTTCACATCGTCGTGTTCGTCGTTGTCGTTGTTTGTTGTTGTTGTTGTCGCTGCTGCTGTTGGTAGTGTTGCTGCTGTCGCTGCTGCTGCTGCCAAGTTTTTGTGTTGTTTTTTGAAAGCAAACGCGTATTCGCGTTAGTTACATCCTTCAGTGACGTTCTGAACGCGTTGGTCCTTAGTTCGCGATAGCCCAAATCAAATATTTGTGAATGAGTTCAACGTTCAACTCATGAATGATGCATCAATACCGTTACAAGCAATTTTGAACCGTTAATCGAATTTAAATAAATCATCTCAATATTTGATGTACTTAATTTGTGACAACAAAAAAACCAAAAATTATAAAATAATTCACATGAAATAGTAAATGTTTTATACAGATTTGTTCATTTAAATAATAATGATAAATATAAATATAATTAATAAATATAAATTTATGATAAATAAATAATTATTTCAACTGATTACAGCAACGCAAATATATAAAAATATATTTGAAATTGCTTATTTGGATGACAGCAAAGTATTTGGATTTTTTTTTAAATAAAAAAAATATATGAATTATTAAAAATTTATATTAGACTTGTTTTTGAATTCAATAAATTTGTATTTTTTTTTGTAGGACTTAAATTTGATTTTCAGCTCAATACTTGAATAAATTATTTTTTGGTTTAATTTTATTAAGTTTATTTTTTTATATTGATTGTTTTAAAATTATGTAAATGTGTTAAGTATTTATAAAATATTATCAACTAAAGTTTAAAATGTTTTTATTAGAATAAAAAATTTTCTCAATAAGAAACAAGTAATACATTTGAAATTTTAAAAACAAATCGAAAATTATAAAAATATATTTCAAAATTCAACAAAACCAACTTCATCATCATCGTAATTTTTTGTAAATGTTTTTGTATCTTTAAACAAGATTAATAGAATTTAGATTACTTGTTAAAAATTGTTGCCAGCGTTTCGAAAATTCAAAATTACTGTTAAAAATACTCAGACATACTTAAAATAAAAATGCGGTTGCAAACGAGTGCAGTAATTAGCCAAAAGTTTACTCAATAATGTGCTAAAGCCAAAAAAAAAACAAAGGATACTCAGTCTTGCATTCAGCGAATGTTGTCCTTAGCATGCGTTGGGTCCGGTTAGCCCGGTTGGTTGGAAAGCAGCACCGTTAAGTGATTAATCATGCTCATATATTTTCGAAGTGAAATTCAATTTCGACCGCAACGGGAGTGGCAAAATACCGCAACTCGTTGAACGGAGTAACTGAAGCGACCGAGCCATACAAGGGCACACATATAAGAAAAATTACCGAATATAAGCACAACAAAACTGACAAAAAAAAAAAAAAAACAACAATTGCAATACCGCACATCCAACACAGGCAACAACACCAACAAACGGAGTTTAAACAACAAGGCGCAGCAGGAGCTGTTGCGGAACAGGAACAGCAGGCAGTGAAACGAGAAATTGCATTCGACAGGACGAACAAGCAAAAAGCTGCTCCAGATCGAAAGGGGGAACAACTCAGCGAAAGCTGTTAAGAGTGGAACCAAGGGGAAAAGGGGAATAGAGCTGCCCGTTGTTGGTAAGTTTTAAGTATGTGTGAAAATTAATATAGGCTTAAAGTGTACAAGTGAGCGTGTGGCAGTTTTCTTTGGATGTTTTTTGGGTATTTGTAAGCTCTTAAAGTTGTTAACAATTGTGCAAACTGTGAATAAGAGCCTGAGACTTGTGTTGTTGTGGAATCAAATGTCTTCACTGGGGGCCTGCTTAATTTCAAGAAAATTCAATTGAAGTACATGTTCAACGGGGGGCTGTACACACAAAAACCTTGTTTAAATAAACTAAGAAAAAAATTCGAAAACAACTTTTTTGGTTGACCAAAAGATCGAAGGCAGTTAACCAAAGTTTGACATTTTGCCTGACATTTTGTGCTCGGCAAATTAGTTGCCCTTTTTTTTGGCGTATTTCTTGAATGGGCTAAATAAATAAACACACGCACAAGGACATCACTGGGACTAAGAGACCTTTTTTTGCACCGTGTGTATGCCAAGCTGCCCAGAGCGTTATTTTTTTTGTTGTGTGTGTTAGTTTGGTAATTTAAATGTAAAACGCTGCTACAACAACAAATAAAGAATGAGAGAAAGCAGAAGAAAAAAAAAGAGAAAGGCGACAAGTTGACTGCGAGGACAAGCGACGACAGGCCGAAGTGGAAGTTGAAGAGGAGCAACAACATTTAGGTTAATCATACGCCATGTTGTCGTTGCAAACGTTGCCTCTTGACTATTTAGCATAAATTAGTAAGTTTTCATTCTTGGCTTGGGTGCAAAAAATACAACACAATATAAAAGCGAATGTTAGAGACTCCGACTTGACATTTGGCATTGGCAGCAATGAAATTCATGGAAAATGTGGGCTAATAAACATACAGCTATTAGAAAGCAAGCAGTGGGTCTAGGACTAGCTGTAGGGCGGCCCTTGAAGTGAAGTTAGTTCAGCTGGGCAGCATCATCTATCCTACCTTGCTTTCTTATTATTTAAATCAATTTTAATTTAATCATTTTATCGTTCTAATAAATCATGCGCCACACACCAGGCGCCACTCACTTGTATCCGCTGTCTGTTCTCAGTGCTCGGTTCTCGTTTCTCGGTTCTCGGATCTCCGCTGTCTGCTGTCTCTTGGCTCTAAGCTCAGGGCTGCTGGGGCAGCCCCAGGTTGCTGCTGGCTGAAGCTTGATTGTTATTAACAATATGCGAGCATGTTGCCAAGAAAGAATTGCAGACAAAACAAAATTTAAATAGAAAATTAAAGCGACAACAACAATGACACGAGCAAAACATTCAAGGAGCTCTGGCTCTGGCTCTGGCTCTGGCTCTGGCTCTGGCTCTGGCTATGGCAAAAGCAAAGGCGATGACGGTGCCCCGATGCTGATGCCGATGGTTGTTGATGTTGCCGGAAACAAAAGAAAAAAGTTTCTTCATTAAAATTTTTAATGACTTTCTCTCTATTTGCGCAAGGTAATGAAAGTCAACAGCGTAACTATGTTTATGCGCAATTTTTTGTATATATATGTAGTATAAACTCTAAGCCCATATAAGTCCAAGTCCGCCTGACAGCAGTCCCCCCTTTATCACTCATACCTGACACACTTACTCTACTATTGCCACATATTTTAATATATGCAAATGCATCATTTTTATGTCTTTATTTTGGCCAAATTGTTTACTAACCGCCTACAACTTATTTGCCTAAATTTCTATTTGAACGTGAAACTTTTGTGGATTTTATTTTTATTGCATAATTTGGAATGTTTCATTTTGAGAATGTATCCAAAATATTTGTTAGATTTTTGGCAAATATTTGTTTTGTTTACTTATAATTTAATTAATTCATAGAATTTATTAAATAATTTTGTTTTAATTAAAAACACTTTATCTATGGAGAAAATAAAGGATTTCAATCAACTTTACTTAATGTTTTAAGAGGTTGAATCAATTTTTGAGTTGGTTCTTAAATTTTTCAGGTAAATTAAATTTTTTCAATCAAATTAATAAAACAATTACTTATATATTATAGTACTATATCTGAGTTAATCGCACAAATGTCAACAAACTTCTTTTTATTGGTCCAATAATTTGTGTTTATTGATTGAGCAAACACAATGAAAGCTATTAAATAATAATTGTTTAACTGTTGTTCGTTCTTATATTAATTTAAGCCTTTCACATTTAATGTTAACCCATATGTTGTTTGTATTTTTTTTTCTATAAATATTCCCATTGATTTGTTAGTATTTTTATCATTTGTTGGCATTAATGTAATTGGCTGTGTGTCTGTGTGAATACAAAATGAATTTAATTACATATTTTATTTTTGGTATTTGTCAGTTGAACACAAACAGAAGCACCTGTTTAACATAGTGTATATATAATAGATAATTTCTATTGACATTTGTGTTGGTCTGAAATTTGTTTAGTTTAATTAAGCCTTTTCAATAAATGCGACTACTTAAAACTTTGGCAATTATGAAATTTCTGTAAGAAACAGTTTTATTTATAACTACTTTACATGAAGTAGTCTCTGCTTATCGTTTTGTTTATTATTGATTTTCTCATTTAATATTTGTGTGAAAGGCAACACAAACTCGCTCACATGTGATGAGTTGAGTGAAAATTTGTAAGCTAATTAAATCCAATTACCAAGTCATATATATTTTGGTCCTTAGCCCATACGACCTAACGAAATGTATAATTTCTTATCCCTCCCTTTCTTTGGCTCATAATTAAAGAGCAACTTGTCATATCAACAGCAACAACAACAATTACAACAACAAACCACAATTTTAGTCAGAGAATCATGTTGTAACTTCAACTATTGCAATAGATTAACAATTAAATGCCACGCACAATTAACGCATAATAATATACCAGACTAAGGCATTGTATTACAGCACGTGTATGAGCCTCTGCCTCTGTCTATATTAATGTGTTTATGTGTGTGTGTGTGCGGGTGTAAATGTGTGTGTGAGCGTGTGTTTTACGACTTGGCTTATGACACGCCCACCTTCTGTTTACCCACCATTAATACACGCGTCTGTCTATCTCTGTGTCTGTGTCTCAAAACACACTCCCTTTCTCCCGCTACTTCCTAAGCTATCTCTTGGCTCTCTCATTCATTCTCTCTGTGTCTCTCTCCCTCTCACCATCTATCCAAGGCAAGCAAACCTGAAAGCTCGGTAAACTATTTATTTGCATATAAATATTTCAATGCCTTCCCTGGCAGAGGCAAAAGCCTCATTTTCCAAACAGAGAGACATGCACACACGCAAAGCTACAGCAGCCACTTGGCAGAGGCGCAAGTTGTGGCTAAAGAAGAGCAGGATAGAGTAAACGGCAGAGAAGGTGAGAGAAGAGAGGGAAAGAGCGAGGGAGAGAGAGAGACAGAGAGAGGAAGAAGGGTGTTGTAGGGAGAGAGCCTTGGAGAAATGGATGAGCTGTGCCTAGGTGAACGGGAAACAGGCGCTCAAACAGTTGTAATTGAAATAGTTTCCCAACCAGCAATGTGGTGTGCTATGTATGAGTGTGTGTGGTTGGGTGTAAGTGAGAGTGGGTGTATATGAGTAAGTGTGTGTTTTGAGTGTATTTGTGTGTGCTTAACATGTTTTCAATAAGACAAAAGCATATCCATTTGTCACAACAGAAATTGTTTATGCACAAGCGCCTAACGAGTGCTAAGCGCTCTAAAAATAATCAGGCAGAGACCTATAGGGAGTGGCACACATACCTGTCTATATACACACACACACAAACACACACTTAGGCATATATATATATATTTACATATATGTATAGGTGTAAAAGGCGTCACAATTTATATTTGCCGCATTGCTTTATTGTTTTTAATGGCAAAATGCAATACGAATTTGCGTTTACATTTTTCGCAGACGAACAATAAGAGCCCAACGTCAACGTTCGCATGTGTTTCCGCTCTTACATACACATATGCGCTTGTTTTCAGTTTGTGTGTGTGTATGAGTGTGTGTGAGCATTTGTAGTTTACAATGTCACATGTGGCCTTTTGTTGTACCCGGAAAACTTGACCAGCGAGGAGCAATGCAATGTGAAAACATTTGTTGCAGGCTTGAAAGGAAATACGCAGAAAGAAATTTGCCCACAGAGAGAGAGGGAGAGAGAGAGAGGGAGAGAGACAGGGAAAGAGAGGAATAGGGAATAGAAAGAAGTGAGAAAGAATTCAAATAGAATAGAGAAAGAAGGTGTGAGTGAATAAAAGAATATTCAAGAAAAACAAAGTGGAATAAATATGAGTATTTTCTAAAAGTGCTTACAATAATAAATGCAAAAGTTCTATTCCTCTGATCTTAATGTAAATGTTGCATATGTAAACAATACAAAATGGAAATGTAAAAATGTTATGGAAAATTGATTTCCGTTGTACAACTGTTGCAAAAATTCTAATTTTATTTATTCATTTATTATTTATTATACATTTTCTGTTTGCATTGTTTCACTGTATATGTTGTAATCTTTGAGGCGCTGTAGTTATGTTTGATTGAATTAAAAATAACACTTTCATATGAATAATAACTCATTCAATATTCATAATTAAGCTTAGTGTTATAAATCTTTACAAAGTCATGCTAAATGCAATATTTGACCACAGATAAACTAAAACAAATGCCAGGACAATTTCGGCCCCAAAAAGTATGCTACATAAATTTTTGCAGCTTTATTTTTGCCATCAGTTGGTAAACTGCGCCATTTGAACAGTTAAATCATTGCTCATTATATGTGTACTATATGGTTTATCATAGCCAGTGTATTTTTGGACAATTTTATGATAACAGGGTATACAAATCGGGGGGGCCAAGTATAGTATTACAGAGTATATGGCGCATTTAAGTACCAACATGATGTAGTATACATAATGTTTTACGAGCGTATCGCTCATAAAGCAACAAAAGTGCAATTACCGCAACACAAACAACAACATCAACAATAACAATAAGTGCATCAACAACAACAAAAGTAACAACAATAGCCATAGCCACACGCGCAACAACAATACCAAATACAACGAACTTGAACAGTGCAACAATGTTTAGCCTTAATGTGAGCATGTGTGTCTGTATATCTTGCTCCCTCTCTCTCTCTCTTTCTCTCTCTCAGTGAGTGTAAATAGTGGAAAGACACTTAAAATGTTTGATCCATTAACTTTACAATAGAGTTGAACCAGACGCGCTCTGCTTTGCCACAAAATTTGCAAAATTTTTGATATGCTTGAGCTTGAGTAGTGCTGCTTAGTATTGCTCTAGACTTTATCGATTTATGATTCATTAAATGTAACACATAGTTGAAGTAATTTAAATTGTTATACATCTGAACTATGCTGTGAATTTTCTTTAATATTCCATTTCTATTTTAGTCCACATGGGTTTGTGTGTGTGACGTAAAAGAAATTGCCTCTTTTTTTCCAACGAATTTGACCCATTTTCCCTTTCCCTGGACGAGTCTGTGTTGAAAATGCTTAGTAATTAAAATTGACTTGGTCATTTTTGAGTGAATCTGTCAAGAGCAGATGAAATATGATGAGTTGTGTAATTGAAGTGGGAGTTAACCACACACAAAATTCGTTGAAAGGCGCCAAAATGTAAAGCTTTTAAAAGTCGCACAACAAGAAAAAAAAGTGAGGAAAAGTGGAAAAGAAAAAATTGGCATCAACTGGCCTAGTCTGCCATGGGCTGGTCATTGGCAAGGTTTATGGCTGTCCATGGGGATTTTCTTTTTCGAGAGGTCATCGTCTACAGCTACGTCTACATCTACATATACTTCTACATCTACATCTATATCTACATCTACATCTACATCTACATCTACATCTACATCTACGTCTACGTCTGTGTCCACGTCTACGTCTATGGCTACATCTAAATCTATGTCGCGACTGGGGCATCA